>JAOTQE010082245.1:0-16509 GCA_025631205.1 Nesometra sesokonis
AACGAAATTTTTGGGTAACATTTGCACTCGCCCTACGTTATGAGATAGGACTTTACGGGTTGTTTTGGTTTTCGTACCCACGAAGGCTAGTTTTGGGTTACTGCAATAGACTGCAAAATGGAACCAGGGATTAAAATTTCTATGGACAGGCCAACACCTATAAAACATGTGACATAAATGACAAATTTCACAACATTTTGACAATGAGATAAAAGAAAAGAATCTCCAAAGTAAGCATTAAATCAAAAAGTGACCCAGCTAAGGAATAGGAAAATTACGGATTATGAAAAGGTTGTTTTTGAAAAAAGTATCAAAAGTCACATTACATTAAAAATTACCTGTTCTAAAAATCAGGACTTATCTGTGTAAGTAATCTTGTTTAGCTTGGCTTGTTAAAATCATATCTGGTAGGTCCTACGTGCCACTTTCATCATCATAGACACCGCACCCCAATAACCCTAGAATCTATATTCCCCTCTGTCTGTCCATGGTAATCATCATTGGGTTATACTTACTCTATCATCACTAATAATATTATTTAGGTACGTCGAGATGGTCGACCACCAGGCTCACGCCAAGGAGGAAGTCTAGGTCGATCAGGACGTCGCTCAGGTTCACCTGTAGGTACACGTGGTATCCACTCAGGCCAAGGAGGTAAGCCGTCGCCATCATCCTCAGGCCAAGGAAATTCGGCTTCAGGTCTAGGTTCAGGATGGCCGGGATTTGGTCTATCGTGCTCGTGACTATCGCTGTCACTGCCGTGATCCCCATGGTGATGATGACCACCATGGTGGTGATGACCACCATGTTCACCACTTTCACTGCTACTGCTGTCCCACTAAAAAAAAACAGACCATTTTTTTTAACCACAGGCGTACTGAGAATTTTTAAAATACTAAAAAAGAAACTAATAAAGTCAATTGTGTCAATGTTGTAAAATGAGGTTCAGGCATCATAAGGTTAACGTATCATGTCAGAATTATCTTTTTTAAAACTCCCAAAGCACTCCATAATTCCTCTCCAAAGTTCATCTCTGATCTCATTCAACCTTATGTTCCTAAAAGGTCTTTGAGATCTAGCTCAGAGTCTCTACTAACTTTCTCATTTTGTTCATTCTTCCACTAAATTTACAGAAATCGTTCTTTTTCAAGGGCTTCAGTTTCCCTATGGAATACATTGCCAATAAACAGACAAGCAACGTCAGTCAGTGAATTTAAAGCCATTTTAAAATCCCACCTTTTCCAGTAATTATTTTTATAATGTTTTCTGCCTGGTTAATTTGAATGTAAAGCGCGTTGAGGCTTTAGTATAATGCGCTACACTTGTTGTTGTTGTTGTTGTTGTTGTTGATTTAACTTAGCTGCGAAATAGAATGACACCTCTTGATTCTCGGAAATGACAAACTTTTACTTTTAAATTCTTGTGAAAGTGTTGTAATTTAACTGCAACTGAAGCATCACTGTAACCTTGCAATGCAAATATAAAATCACTAACACCAACCAATCATGGTTGGAGATGAACACGCACATGTGGCACATGCAGGTGCATAGAACAGACACTATTCAATATTGTTAAAGTTGTTTTAAAATGTCACAATTTAATGCACGTGAGGCATGATGGTAAACGTACAAACCTTAGTTCAAAGAAATGTTATAATGTTGAAACTTGTTGTTCTAAATGGCATTGTTTACATTTAATATATCGCAAATGAGGCACTGTGTTTGTTTTTTGTTTTTAAGAAATGGTTAATTAATCAAACCATAAATCCATAGCTACTGGTCTGGCTCTGGATATCCGGAAATAATATTAATGGGCTGTGGGGCCTGAAACAATTCTGTAGAATTTCGACCAAATTAGAAAATTCCAAATTTTCGCAACTTGTGCATTGTTAAATAGGTACTGTATTGTCAATGACCGTGCATCTTGAACGTGGCGTAAGCAGTAGGCCTATTGTTTTTTGTACCATATTTCTTTATGTTCTAAATCATTACTAGGGATAACTATTTGCTTTTCTCGATACTTTTTAAAGCATTTTTAGCGTTTGTCGACTCCTTTTATCCAAATAGGAATTCGCAATCTTATTTTTGTATAATAAGAGCCCGTGAAATCATATTGTAAAGACTAGGGTGGGGTTCGTTTTCCTCCTGCTTACCGGCTTATCTCCTCGATGATTCTCTGGGTCTTCCATCTTAAAAAGAACAAAAGACAATTTTAAGCGTCAAAACAGAATTATTTATCGATTGAATTCAGAAACTATAGTTTCCAATGTGGACCTGATGCTACGAGACTCAATACTGCGACTGAATTTAGACGACTGCACAGTGGCGGAACTAGAAGTTTTCGGAGAGGGGATCAGATGTTTGAAAAACCAGTGGAGGATGTAGAGTTTAACAGGCCTTCCCCACCCCCTTCACACACACACACACACACACACACAACCACACACTAAAATTTGCCCGAAGAAATAGTTGATGTTAATTCTTTTTGCTTGACAAAACCAAAATCGGGATTGAATCCCCCGCCACGCCTTCTCCAAATAACAATACTGGATCCGCTTCATCGATCGGAGTATGACTAGACTTTTTGTAACAGATGATGCTTCGACGTACATCTGACGTCAAGATGTGATAGCCACAGCAGTGCGATTTATGTTGGCTTAGAGAAAGAGTATCAAAGTAATTTTTAAGCCGACTTACATCGTTATCATCTCCAGATGTCATGAAAAAGTAGGTTCCAACTGCCGCTGCAGTCAGTATACAGATGAGAGCAATGGCCAACAGCATCACCTTCTTGCTGCAGCATCCTCCTGTCTTGACGGCAACTGGTTTTGACGGAGGACCGGCTGTCACCTAATATAAGACAAAAAAACAGATAAACGTTTCTAGTTCTAGTTAATCGATGATTGAGATAATTAACAGTGGTGTAGGGTAAATTAGGATACAAATCTGGGTCATTAACACCCACATTCAGTGGAAATGAACACCCTCCCCCCCCCCCACCCGCTTTCAAGAAATGGACTATATCGTGAGGTAGAAGCACCACGAAACCGTAAATCGCACTATAAAGAACGTGGCAATGGGATGACAAGTGTAAATGAGGGTTTTTGTGCTTGTCAAACTCCAACCAAGGCTCGAGCACCTCCTTCTCCCGAATTTTAACCCAATCTCCACCTCTCGAAAATCTTCCAAATTATGCTTTAATATCAATAATAAACCCACATTATACTACTCACTCTCAATTACTTGGAAGTGTATTTCAATACTACATTAATATACCGTACGTTAGCACAACATGTAGACCTCATGGCGAAAAAAGGGGGGGGGGTGCACACTTCCCCAGGTCCGGATGACCCGACGCTCATATAAGGGGAGGGACGCAACTACGTTTTGGCGATAATAGGGGTGCGCACCTGTTAAGCCCCCTTCCTCCCCCCACTGATTCCGCACCTGAAATAGGACCTGGCGTAGCCCTATAAGGGACGAAAATGTTGGGTTTTTTTTACCAGCCATAATTTATGCGGCAATTTCCAACTACACGCAAGAGGTTTAACCTCCGTGAACCCACAAGGGTAGCAGATGACGAGGGACTGGACACCAAATCCCGCACACACTGCTTTTACTTTACTTCTTTCACGTCATCCTCAACCATGATCCGGCTGAGGTGGACGTAGTTTCGCGCCGGTCCTGACCCCCTCAATTTTGAACCACGATGCAATAAACAAGTGTGAAATTTGCGATAAAAAATGATGACGTTACAATGTGTAAGGGTGTTATTTTCGATCATCTAGTACTATTCACTTTTTTTTTTCATCTCAGCCGCCGCAACCATGGTCGAGTTGAAATGGGTGTCGTATCACAACAGTCCCTTTCCGCTCAAGTTAAACCATAATAGTGCAATTTAAATGCAAATGTTTCAATTTTTAAAATGATGCATTTAAAAAAACGGTTATTGGAGCAGGGGATACAGACTTGAAGAAGTGGGAAGGGTGGTAGAAGTATTAGGGGGTCTCGGGGAATTGTGGCCTCAGTGGCGTTCTAAGGGATCAATTATGATTGCTGAATATTTTTCGTTTTATATTAATTTATGTTTGTTTATATTAATAATATTGATATATTTTTTCTTTCAGAAAAAGGGGAGGGGCGGAGCCGGTCTTCCCATGTAGAGATACGTCTTTATTGAAATTATCCTTCAGTACTAGTGAGGCTGTGGTCTGTTTGGTCTCACGATTATCCCATCCCCCACTTTTGTACCATAATAATACAATTAATAAAACAGGTTTTAATAAAATAATTTGATCAAAGTGAATAAATTTACAGTGAAAACTTCATTCCCAGCCATCTAGTGGTACTATTTACTAAAATTATTGTTCGCGTCAGCCCCAGACATGGTGGGGCTCACGACCCTCTCCTCGCCCATGGGAATCCCAGTCCTAGCTATAGGCAAAAGAAGTCTGCAGATACCCTCATCGAAAAATTCAATATTTGTCATGACCTCAGTCTCACTGTTGTTCTCTTTTTCCTTATTTGTTAATTTCTGCTTCATGTTCTTTTAATAGCCCTACATCTCATATAAATAAACCTAGGCCTTTATTTTATTAACGCGGAAATTAAAGTTTTGTGAATAGAGGAAATTAGGAAATAAATAACTAACAGGGCCTAAGTATTATTTTAGAGGGATACGGTAAAGTCTAAAAACACTTTATGATACCAAGCGCAGCGCTTTTTTATAGCGTATTTTTTGCACAATTTTGAATAAAACGGGCAACCACGCCCACCCGAATCTGGAGTGGCCCGCCCCCCTTTCGGTGGATCCTGGATCCGCCCCTGTCGGTCGACCGGGAAAATCTCTGTTGGCAACTGTTATTGTATTTTTTTTAAAGATAACGTTACGTATTTTGTACAATTTTCGGTATTATTTTAGGCAAAAAGTCGGAAAATGAAATTTACTCATGAAAAAGCCGATCCTGAATTCCGCGATTTTGGGTCGGTCGGGCTTTGCTGCGCCTAGTTAATGAGCTTATGCCTAATATAAAATCCATATTGTAGGCCTGTCTAATTTCTATTTTTATTTATTTGTTGAGACAAAATGCTACCTAATGTTTGTTCTAAACGCGCCCCGTTATACAGTACATTTGTATTTGTGCATTAAATTCAGTAATTTAACACACACATAGACAGAACTGTAATAATTAGGGAATATATTAGGAAATATAAGGGAATTCCCCTTTCTTGTACAGTAACAGCTTGAGCAATTCACCATGTTACGTCATGATAACAGAAAGCACCCTCGCGTCATGCATACCCTGGAGGAAAGTGCATGCTAAACGTCATAACATTATGTTGCTGTTACAGCTCATTGCTAACCATGGGAGCAATAAAATTTAGCGAAAACGCATTTTTATACACCACACCTCCCCACTTGGCAATAAATTACGAGGGCTACAATAAGGAAGGTAGATTTTATAATTCACAAACTCTTATTGATATCCTATTTCAAATAATATCACATCAACCTAATCGAGGTTTTTTTTAAAAATAAAACATTTTAGTTTAAAGAAAAACATTGTTACTTTGAACTAACGTACCTTCAATGTCCATCGGCGGATTTTGATGGGTGGGAGAGAGGGGTGCACTTAACAGATTTAATTCCCCCGCCACCCTACCCCACCCAATTGTTTCAGTTCATTATTTATTTTAAAATTGTTATTAGGCCATTATATTTTGCTTTTTGAAAACGGTGTCAGGAAAGTGCCATGGCCTAGCCAGACGGTTAGAAAAATGCTTTATGGTGCGTTTTTTTTTGGGGGGGGGGGGGCATTGGTTAGAATTTAAACCTGGCCATGCCACAGAAGAACCCCTATTAAGGACCAAAAGATCCTTAATAGAGGAGTCTCCTTAAAGGTGAACTCTGGGATTAAATTTTAAATTTTGTATGGATAAATTTATAGAACAATTAGTTATGACCTACCAGATAGAATACAATTTGGACAATGAGATAATGAAAAAAGAAACATGGTGCAAAGTGAGACTCTTAGTGGGCTACCTAAATTACACAGTGTTAAAGAATATGAAAATAAGGGATGTTGAAAGGGTTGTGCTTGAAAACTAAAATCACATTACAAATATAACTCATATAAATGAAAAGGTCAGTCAAATTTACATTAGGTATTTTTTAACGTGACTTTTTTTTTCTCTTGTGTGGGATCCTCCCACTCTTATTTCAAATATACAAAATCACATAACATCTTCTCTTACTGACTAATATAAGTCAATATTTTACACAGTTATAAGCAATAACAATTATATTTTGTACATCATTATTAAAATTACCATTAGGCTTATTATTATTATTATCAACCGTAGCCTACTGAGTTTGTAACGATTGATACAGACCTACTCTAACAAGCAACCGTACCGTAAAATACAACAGTATTCTTAATCATCCTCTTTTTTTGTTTTTAACTATTTACTAAAAAAAATGCAGATCCATTTTTCATTATAAATTATAAATACATCATAAATAAAATGAACTAATCATTGCCTACTGTATCCATTAGATACAAGTCAACACAATTTACCGTATCATACATTATTGATTATCCAGCACATACATATGAGCCATGACACGGCAAAACCACCAAGTTTGAACTGAAAATTGAGTTATTGTTAAAACCATATCATACCTCTCACAAGCCCCAAAATGAGGTGCCAATCATCAAAATCGGACATCCATAACTGAAGCCATTGGGCAAACAATGCACCAATTTCCTTAGTGTTTTTGACTTTGATATATATTTTAAACACAACCATTTTAAGATCCGTATTTTTTCTATTATTTATTATTTTGTGTAATATGAGTAGACCCACTTGTTGATGTCTCATTGTCCAAATGTTGTGAAATTTTGTTAGGTATGCCCTACAAACTAAACAATAGGTGTATCATAGAAATTACAATTCCGGAGATCCCCTTTAAAGGGGTTGCATTAAGTGTTAAATTCTCATTTGAAGGAACGTTCTCCTTTAACTGACAGGGACGGATCCAGACTTTTGGAAAAGAGGGAGGGGGAGGTAGAGAGTCAAAGTTTTAGCGAGGTCCGGGGCATGCTCCCCGGCAAATTTGGACTTTAGATGTCCTGAAATGGCCTCAGGGACGTGTTAAGGGATCAATTCTTGCTGAATATTTCGTTTTATAAACACTGTTAATAATATTCAATAGGCCTATATTTTACTTTCCGAATGGGGGGCCGGGGCCGGCCCGGCCCACCTTAAATCCGCCCCTGACTGGGGTCCCAAATTCAATGGCTCTATTGTAAGTCTTTAAAAAAACAGCACTATCATGATCTATACCACCTGACAAAAATGATTCAGCCGTGCAAACAAACCATGACGTACTGATCTATAGATAATACAGTCAGTCATGGACGTGAAACTTGTTGTTAGTATAATGCTAACAGAAAGCTTTGTCATTCACTGACATTGGTCGTCGATGGTATACACAATGACGTTGAAGCATGATCATTATAATTATACAGGTGAAAAACTGGCCTGTCATGCTATAATGGCTTAAACATAAATGAACAAGACAAAGTAATCGTCAACGATTACACCCTCGCCTATATTTTGAAGGTTTTCCCTCTTGTGTTTGTTAGTTTGTGTGTTCATTTGTGAACAGCTAAAGCCATAGTTTTCACTCTTTTTCTACTTTCACTGTGATAGGGAAGTAGGCACACAGAATAAACATACTACATACTCTATTCAGGGTCAAGAAAAGTTATGTTTGGAATTTCAATGGCAATAGCTAATAGATAGGATCAGAGTATATCAGGAAGTATGAGGCCTGTTTAGTATCTAGCCTATTATATTTTTTGGCACTTAAGATAGGGCAGTAGACACAAAATAATATAGACTGGAATTCAGAATTCATGTGGCAAGGCGGACCAGCACCAAACCTCGGGAGGGCCTAGATACGGTTGGTACTGACATTGCCTGAAAATTTGAAGTACATTGGCCCAGTAGGTTTTGAGATATGGATGCAGACAGACACACGGACACACACAGACAGACAGACGGAGCTCATTGCAATACCCTCTCCCCACTATAGTTGGGCGAGGGAAAAAATACATATGAGGCATGTCATGGCAAAACCACCAAGTTATAGGAAAATTCAAAATTTAGATATTGTTAAAACCATATTAAACATTTCACAGCCTTTAAAATGAGGGGTCAATTATCAAAATCGGACATAACTGAAGTTATTAGACAAAAGGTACAACAATTTCCTTTGTATTTGTTTATATTTCCTGTTGTTTATTTGCTTATTTCTCAATAGCTCCCTGTGCGACAACTTTTTTTTCTATCTTGCTAATTTATCAAACATCTTAGAGATAATCATGAACAATTTATGGAGAAAATTGAGTATTTCCTGAAGCCCCAGGATATGACGCAAAATTCCTGGAGACTCCAGGCTAATCCTCAGAAACCCTTCACTTTTTAAATACGGGTCTAAATTGGCCTGCATTATTAGGGCATATCAGAGTGACATTCGTACCCTATGTACGACCTAGTTCAGTAAGTTTCAGTTTCTGTTTTTGGTTCTCTTGGGAATGTTATTTTATGTACCACCGAATTTAAATTTGGACAAAATAAAACATCGATCGTATAATCTTTATAATTGTTTTTAACTGTCTAACCCCTGTCTCTGGCCCCTTTTTCGGATGTAAGGCCAAATAGATAATAGCGACTTGTCATGAGTGATTGACTGTATTCAATATTAATATAGTAAACGCGATCAATATCTTCATAATGTCAATGTGTAGTGTGCCTTCCGAACGTTGATTTGCTTTTCTTTATCTTATTGGTCTAACTAAACAAATATGACAAATGTTTAAACATATTTAGTTTATATATCATCAAGTACACACAGTAACCTCAAAGTTACCCCCACTTTTCATGCTCGATAAACTAATTCAGAAATTTCGTTATAGATTTGGGATTAAAAAAAAATCATATTGACTGACAAAAAGTCTCTGAATTTCTATCTCTTTGTTTTGGCTAAATATGTGAACCAGCAATAACAACATTACGGGTTTGAGGTTCGCTCGTACCATGGTTCTGGTCTTCGGATATGTACAGTACAATGTAAGCACAAAGGGCTCATGGGTGATGACCAATGAGTTCATGAAATGAATTATAAAAAAAATTGGAAAACCCCAGTACATCTTTCAAGAAGAGTAGGGAATTACCCCAGAAATAACGCAAAGTACAAGTTAGTACTTGCTGCATGACATGACGTGACCCTTAGACTAGGTGTGTAACCTCTGGTCCACAGCGCCTCTGAGACTACCGATACGGCGCATCCGAACTTTATCCGACAAAATTATTTGGTTTTAATGACTGACATTGTACCCAAAAATAGATACAACGGTTGTATATAGGGATACTAAGGCAAATTCGGACATTATTTTATGTTTGGGTCTCATTTGATATCCGATGGGACCTTCACTTTTGCACAGTACAGTGGAGTGTGTATGCTTAGATCTTCGATCATCGAGACAACTGATGATCTAGTGCTGTTGATGAGTCTCATTTGACACACAATTAGATTTAAACCAGTAGTTGCCTGTCTTAACATTTCAATACTGTACAAAAAAAGGCATATCTCTCCCTGACATTAGTAAACAGACCGAAATGTATTACTGTATATCGACACGATATTCTTGGTAAACATTATTTGTACGTGTGCTGAGCTCTGCCAGCGGTTTTCATTATCTTGGTAACCTAGCTGATGAGGATGAGGCCTAAAAGGCCGAAAGGGATCCATCTACAGAGACCGAGGACTTAATTCCAGTCGCTAAGTATTTGATTTTATCATTGGTCGGATTTTCTTCGCTGTTCTGTTTAATTATTAAAATTTATATTATTTGTCCGCCATCCGTTTTTATGGGCCAATGCCAAACATATAGGCATACACACACACGCACACACACACACAGGCAGACATATATAATAGGCCTATACATAGGCCTACATTTAGTACATGACAAGGCCTAATATTAGTTACGTTTCGCAAACTTACGAAATACGAAATTTTTTAAAGTTCCTAAATGTGTTCAAAATATGTCAAATTTTCTACCTATGAATTTTTGATGATCGTCGTAAAATACTGACCAACTGTGGCAGATATTTAAGGTGTTCTATTCAAATGTTACATGAATTTATGGACGTATCTGTTTTCGTATTCGTATTTCGTAAAGTTGCGAAACCTCGCTATTGAAGTACCAATAACATGCCTAGACCTACATTATTTATAGGTTCAAATGCTAACCATTAATTGTAATAAAAAAATAATAATGATACTATAGATACAGTTGTAATGCCGTTCTAATTAAATTAAATTAATTGCGAGCGGAAATATATTTAGCTCCGCTGCGTCAGGCATTTTTATAAACACGTTTTTATGTCTAAATTCATGCTAATTTGAGGCTAGTCATGGCAAAACCACCAAGTTTTCGCACAGAAGGTTATTAAGAAATAGGCAAATAAACAACAGGAAATATAAGCAAATACAAAGAAAATTTGTGTATATTTTGTTCAATAACTTCAGTTATAGGGCCTACATGTCCGATTTTTATAATTGACCCCTCATTTTAAAGCTTAAGAAAATGGTAATATGGTTTTAACCGTAACACAATTTTCAATTTTCCTACAACTTGGTGGTTTTGCCATTTCAAGCCTCATTTGTCAATACACAATCAACCAACTAATCAATGTTGGTCTATCAAAGATAGTATAGTGGGTTGGGTAGGTTGATCTTGAAATGGTAATGAGGAATTGAACTTACCACCACAACACACTCATCCTTAAGATCTGCCTTCTGTTTCTCAATCGGGTCCTTCCCCTCGCTTGGATATATAGTAGGCTTCACCATAATACTATTCTTTATAATTAAAACTTGTGCACAAAACCAATAAAGCACCTGTCTGTCTACTGAGCTTGTTATGTCGCACCGTGAATTAAATTGTAAGGATTCAGATGACAATAGCGGCGCTATTTAATTTCCTTGAAACGATCATAAGCGTAATTTTAAACAAGGTAATCGTATAAATTACACACGCGCCTGGTTGTCCTTCCTGCCACAAGGAGTTCGTTTAAACCAACATGTTTTAATCACATAAATCGGCAGTCACGGATAGAGTACATACACCAGACTGTATTAACACATAACTTTTATAAACAGAAAATCACATAAATTAATAACAAACAAATTAGAGAAGCTATTTGGATTCGGAAAAAAAACGAACAGAGAAACTTGGGCTTACAAAAACCTTTTCTGGAAATGGTCTTATCATATGGTTTTGATGAATGTCAGTAAATAATTTAAATTAGATTTGAATATGTTTTAAGATATAAATGTTTGTACACCATTTCCTGTTGTTGCAGTAATGACATAAACCTACAAACAAGTATTGTGATGTTTCTCTTTCATGATTCTTGTTTACTATTTATTACTGTTTCACACGCGCGGATCCATGGGGGTACACCAGGCTGGGCCCCCTTTTTGACTTGGCAAAATATTATTTGCAGCAAAAATATTGTTTACACATTTACCCTTCTAAAACTCTCACATTATGCATGCCAAACTTGAAATCAGGCCCAGTCTTTTTAGCTTCGCTGGGTCCGACCCTGGTTTCATCAGTACGTTTTACCATATAGATGTGAAACCATCTAGGCATATTTTCTGTCTGTCTGTATGTCGATCGGTCACGTATTTTTATTGACTGATTTTCCATAAACGCAGGATAGTACAGTAGAACCTCGATTTTTTATACTGTAAAGGAACATAAGGGTTTGTAAAACTGAGTTATGGTCTTTTTATAAGTTTGTTCATTCACTACGGTACTACCCATTGTTTAGGTCTATAGGATTTTAAGTATACAAAAACCTCTGAATATTGGTTAATTTCAACATATTTGTGACACCACGGCCAGTTAAAATGTGTTTAATGGTTAATACTTGACCTTTTTTTAGTTAAATTTAGGAAAGTTAGTATGTAAAATTGAAGGATGTAAAATTGAGGTTCCATTGTACCATATAAATGATTAATGATTTTGAGTATAACATACTTAAAGCGATGAAGAATGTCCTCTACCAACCAATCTTAGTCCATTATTTGGCTACTTATTTATTTTTTAAAAAATATATATTGCAGTTGAACTTCCCTGTTCGGACACCTCTCGTAAGCGAACACCTCCCATAACGGACACTAATTCAAAGATCCGTTTTTTCTTTCTATCTAATCAGTGCATTTGGTACCTCTCGTAAGCGGACACCTCTCGTTAGCTGACGGGGACACTTTTTTCTTTAAATTTAGATTTTTTTGTATGCTAATTTACCACCCATAAGCGGACATCCCCGAAAAAGTTAGTGAATTTTCTGTACAACGAATATAAATTTCTGTACAAAATCGTTCCTATACTGGGATAGCTGAGAATCCTATTACTGAACCAATCCTAAAAATCATAAACAATATTTAATCAAAATATAGAGTTCGGTGTATAGACATTTGAGAGGTCATTTGTGTTGAGAAGGCCGTGAAATTCGAGAAATAAGGACGTATACATAATTTTACAACTTTGGCCCTCTATCGGCCAATTCTCGTAAGCGGACACCTTCCGTAAGCGGACACTTTTTCCGAACCCGAGGGTGTCCGCTTACAACTGTATACCAATTTTAAGAGCGTGAAATTAAAACTAGAAAAGCTGTCGGTCAACAATATGAGACATAAATTGTGAAGGTGAATGCGATTAAATAACATTCGAGACATTTTCTATGAAAAAATGGTAAAATGAATAAGTAATTATTTAACTGAAGTCGCAAAAGTAAGTAAAAAATACATCATACTTATCAACATTAAAAATAAATTCTTTATTAACAATTTTAACGCTTTGTTAAAAACCTTTTCTGTCAATGGTACTTTTACAGGATTATATTTAGATAAAATCCCACCACAAAACATTCTCGTTGTTTTTTTGTAATGATGAGTATCTGAAAACTAAATGAAATGCCTAGGATTGGTACGTTTAAAAGTTTAATGTATGGAAACATCTTTTTCGAGAAAAGCATCACCCACAAAGAATTACAATGTAAATTTTAACAATCTCAGAAAATATCGTAAGAACACTTTCCTAAATATCACAAGTATACATTAGTATTCCAATTTAAGTTTAATAAAAAAAAATTGCAAAAACATTACTTTTACCATTTTATCTCAATTTGAATTTTATATTTCTTGTTATTCTTTGGGCAGCTGGCATTAATAGTTGAAATAAATTTCGTAAACACTGAGCCTAGGTGAAAAGGGAAAGATCCCACCAACGATGCAAATCTTTTTATGGATGTCTCACTGAGGTGCGAAATACTCACAGTTACCCATACAATACGGTAGGTCACAGGTACACTACATCCGTCCAGGGAACAGTGGAATTACACCGTTTGCACAATGTAATTTCACTGTTCCCTGATTAGTCTAAGCATCATTTTGTAATTTTTCTGTACCATACTGGTTCTATCAGATGCTTCCAACCTTATCTTTTGATCAACCCTGGGCGTTGTTACTATAAAGTAAGCCGTGTTATACCAAGAATATGTACTATGTTAGAAAAATGTACGTTTATTACCGTACACTTCTATCTTATCTAATGTCATTCTGCAGCTGACAATATTAATACATGTTTATTACAAATATTTTATACCATCTTTATATTCAGTATTCTTCTTTACTTAAAAGTTTTCTGCATTGTAAAACTTCGTTCTGACTTACATTTCATTTGACAAACAATTTTACACCCAATGAAAATGTTCATAGTGTTAAGTTTAAACTTTTGACAGACCAATAAAATTTATTGACCTGACTGACATTTTGGACACCTACGTGAACAGAGATGAAGGGTCCCACTTACTGAGTCACGTCTACGATCCTGTGGTTAGGATCGCCGCTTACCGGTGAACGGCCGGATTGCTTACTAACAGACCAGTCATTTTGAGGAAGAACACCGTTCGATCAAGGTGTTCGAAACTGTCAGTCAGGTCAGTAAATTTGATTGGTTTGTCAAAAATTTAACCTTAAGCTAACACTAACTTGACACTCATTCATTTATGCTAAGGATCAATGTATGGTCATGGTGTGATATCATAACCATACATATATAAAACTTTTATAATAGATAGAGAGGTCTCATCACAAAATAAGTCTCATGGTAGGACAATTTTAAATTGAGTTATTAGTATATTCTGATAAGCATAATCTATAAACTACACTTTAAATTACTTTCACTGGATATGCAAATGCTAAGATATGAGCATTTGATTTTTTTTTTCATGTATGCAAACACAGTTTTGAAAAAATCGCCCATAAAGTAATATAAAAATAAACAATTAAATACAAATTTCAAATCTGCATGAAGAGCGCTTTCCCACTTGAAAACTGAAATAAAAAGTATCTTATAATGATATATAAGTACCATAGTATAGTACTCATAATTGATTAAAACTCAATATTCCAAAAAATTTGGAATTCAGACTTATTTTGGTAATTATTTAAATTTGATCTCACTCACCTAGGAAGCTACTTGTTTTGTGGTGGGACCTCACAATTTGAAAATCTGGACTCGACTTTATTAAAATAGCCCTAGATATTTAAAGGAAATAAGGATCTTTTCACATATATACGTCAAATTCATTTAGCGTTCTTTCTACCATAACTCTTCCAAGACTTTACTTCATTGACAACTTTGAGTTCAAAAATTACTATAAACTATAATAAAATTTATATTCATTTCATATATGATACATAAAATTAAGGCACATTCGATTCCAATGTTATAACGAGTCAAAACGTTAAAACGTGGCACTTTGTAGTTAATACGATTTCTTTGGCGTCTATGGATCTATGAAGGTAATAATCTAAAGGTATATTATTACTGCTATTATAAATTCAAAACTACATGTTCTCTTCCTCTTCTTAAGATATTGGTTTAAATATAAGTGAAATATTATACCAAAAATAGTGCTGTACTTCAAATTCTCTTTTCTAAGTAATAATGAGTTTTTTTGTCAATGTATTTTTTTATTCAGAACGTTTAATCATTAAGATACACTACATTCGCTTAACAATACAGCAGTGTCTACACATGGAGGTATATATACCTCAATGGTCTACATAACATGTTACCGGTATAATTCCAGTAACTGTTAGTAAGCATTATCAATCAGATAGATCATACCTTTTTAAAAGTGAGCCCCATTTATTTAAGTATCGTACTTTCTATTATTTCTAAGAATATATTCTTCTTGCTTTACGTAATGTTTAACCTCTTTTACAAATCTGATGATGTTAGGCATTTTAACTCTATTTTTTATGAATATATATAATATTGTATTTAGCGCTTTCAATGAAAAATTCCTAACTCCAAATATGCATAATTCAGAACTAAGTAGTAAAGTTAATAATCGGTATAATCTGCCACGTCGTCGAAAACTATAATAGGCCTAATGAGTGTTTTTTCATTAAGTAAATTTTCTGAAATATCTTGAAAAGAAACGGATGGTAGGCCTACTGAGTTTAGAAAAATTACGTTGATAACAAGACAGTTGATAAAATGCACTTATTTGAATACAGCTGTTCAAATAATAGTTGGAACTATTAATTACTATAATTAAAAATGATAATTAAACTTGTGTTATGTAATAATAAATATAGATATACGGTGATAAAATACAGATTATCTGGTAGGCCTATGCTAATTTCTTGGTATGTTACATATGACGATAATTCGAATCGTTTCAACCACGGAACCTCATGGTCGCAGGTTCGAGGGCTGTCGGAGGAATTTTACGAAGATACACAATATTCCAAATTCCAGGATAATTTGCATAAATTAGCATAATTAGGCACGTTCCACCAAAATTAATGTTTCTTAAGATTTTTGATGTGTTGTTTGTGACATATTCCTCTATATTTTCCACACAAAAACATGTTTTTTTGCAATTAGTGTGAGGTCAAATTGACTTCACTAAGCCACATATTAGACAGTCTGCATTATTCTTAAGAGTTTGATTTAAATTATTATTCAAAAAAACGCCAAACCCATCAGGATAGGATTGGAATTGAGTTGGAAAACAGATTAGCCACACCAATAAACTGTTATTTGAATGTGCAAATAACTTTTAAAATGCGGTTGCAAAAAGAATGCCATGGTCGGTGTAAAATCGTTAGGTTAAATCTCATGCAGCAATTTTGCATCTACCCATGTTATAGGCATAATGTCATAATGAAAGTTAGATAACCCTTATCATAATCGGTACGGTATGGCTGGAATTGAATACATATAGGCCTATCCAGGATATACGTTCAGTGTTAAATCATAGAACAAATTTATTAAAGAAGGGTATACCTCATGATACTGTATAATCCGGGGCGGCAACCGGCGCCACCCCCCCCCCCCCCCCCCCC
>JAOTQE010082245.1:16519-27971 GCA_025631205.1 Nesometra sesokonis
ACAACTACAGTATTACCGTCAAAACGTAGTTGCGCTCTCTTATATTAGGTGCGCCGGGTCAAAAATTAACCATAAAAACCCAAAATACGTCAAAAATAGGGGTACCAGGGCACCAAAATGAGGAAATGACCTTTGCTCGCCAGAAAAAGTTGGCAACCACGCCCACCCGGACCTTGAAAAGTGCGCCCCCACTTTCGGTGGACCCTGGATCCGTCCCATGTTCAAAAGACATGATGTTACACATCGTGAAATTTACCAATCAACCGATATAGTCCCATTAATTAATTGTGTGAAAACTTTTTTTTCCGATGGGATTCTAACCTGTAGGCCTAACCTATAAAGCTTTTACTAATAATCGAATTATACAATTGCATAATTACATTAGCCTAGGCCTTGCTTCATAAGTATTAACGGTGAGCAAGTAACTATGTAAATGATTGTGACAAAAGTTAAGACGTAAAATTTGAAAATTTATGTACCTCCATTTTAACAAACTCAGTGTAACTGAGTAAACAGATAAAAATGTAAACCAACTTTCAATGCTATTTATTATAATTAATCCCTACTGCAGGCCTACGTAATCACGTTGTTCAATTTTTTAAATGTTTGGTCACTTGGAAACAATGTTATATGCTGGCAGGATTCTTGAATAAGATTTTTGTTTCATGCATTTTCTGATCACCATCAAAGAACATGAGTTTCTTCATCGGTTCCACAACTGTAAATACACATATTAAATAGTTACATTGCATTGTTAAGTAATTAGTCATTTGAATAAATAAACTAGATGTGGTTAAAGTTTGTTTCCCTGGCAAAAACGGCGCCTGGATCCGGTCCTGACTCACCTGAACGCTTGCGTCGATCAGACACTGTTTAACAGGAGCGGATCCAGGGTCGCAATGTTGGGGGGGGGGGGGGGGGCTGCTTTGATATTAATTGGCCCAATCACCCGAGTCCTCACATACCGCCAATGTTCATCTATTTTTATTAGTATATTGTCATTATTTAAACCCAAAAATAATTCGGGTAAATTTTTGGCGGAGCTTAAGAATGTTAGCCACCCCCCCCCCAACCCACTCCTTCCTTAATCTCACCACTGATGAAGTAGTTATATTGCATTTGATAGAGTATAATTGTTAAGTAAGTGAATAGGTGAACAAATTAGAAGGATGTGCGGTTATATTAAGGCTTGCTCCGACCGGCAAAAGCAAAACAATTGCCGTCCTGATACCCTCCATCCCCCAATGACCTCTCTATTGTGAACTCACCTGAACGCTTGCGCCGGTCATATCTTTCCGGGTATCCCCAGTCCAGCCATGGTAGATCAGTGATGTTGACAGTCTCGTATGTCTCGTCCATTACCTCCAACCAAAACGTAGGCACATTGCCACATAGATCCTCGACCTCTGGGCCAAAGTTCCATAGGGAGCCAAGTGGAGGAGGCACAGCGATAAAGGCCTCCCTTGTAGCGATGAACTCGTACGCAAAATACATCGGATTCTATAAAATATTGTCAGAATTTGTGTACGTATTAATATTTAAAGGTATTGTTAAAAATAGTATAGGCCTACTATTGTTAAAGGCTGATGTGTCAAGTATTTAAACAGAGTTGTTCTTTGTTAAAGCATCTGTCTAAAAGGCCGGGCTATACCAGGGGCGGATTCAGACCTTTGGAAGGGGGAAGGGGCGGAAGGAGAGTCTGTGTTTTAGGGGGTCCGGGGGAATGCTCCCTGGGAGATTTTGGTCTTTAGATGTCCGGAAATGGCCTCAGGAGCGTCTTAAGGAATAAATTCTTGCTGAATATTTTTATTTTATAGACACTTGTAATAATATTGATATAATTCTACTCTCCGAAAAGGGGGGGGGGGCGCCACCCCTTAAATCCGCCCCTGATGATGACGATAACGATCGACGATAAAACATGCAAAGATGTTTTTCCTTTAGAAATTCAAACAATATTTATAAGTTTATTTACTACAACAAAAGAAAGAACCTTCCTTGTGTATTTGATGAAAACTTTAATTTAAGAAAAATCCAATCAAATACCTTAATCAGTAAAAACGAAAAAAATCTTTTCAGTTTAACAATAACGATTTTATTTATTATGACGTAATTTACATACGCTTTCCAGAAAAACTTTTTTGTCACAATATACAAGTTATATGGTGACTTAATCGTTCTGGTAAGACAAATCCGATTTCGTTTCATTTATTTATGTACAACGTTCATTAATCGTTGACCGTTATCGTCGTATTATGGTATATTGTTTTTACGAGGTAGAGTAAATGATGAGTAAACACAGGTTCACACATTTTGGTTTCCTTCTATTTATTCAGAAGTATTAAATGAAGACTGAAAAGCTTTCTGTCAGCAGTGTCAAGCAGGGGCGGAGCAAAGCTGGATAGAGGGGTCAGGTGCCAAATTCCATGTTCTAGGGTCCTCCCCGAGTCATTTTTTAACAAGATGCGTCTCCTGGGTACTTGAGAGGCAATTTGCATAAATAATTTCTTGAAAACAAAGATTTTGTTTAAGTTCAAATAATATTCGTCCAAATCAAAGAGTGCGGGGGGGGGGGGGGCTGAGTCCGGATCCGCACCTGTCAAGTTACTATTTCACCTGGAATATTCTCTTACTCTCTGTAAATGTTTTTCTCTAACTCTGACTACAACTAATGTATTTGTCTCTTACTTTATTCACTCTCTCTAACTCTCATGGTTCGCAGGGGCGGATTTGGGGGGGGGGGGGCGCAACCGGCGCGCCTCCACCTTTTATCGTCAAAACGTAGTTGCGCTTCCCTCCCCTTATATTAGGTCACCGGGTCCAAAATTTACCCCAAAACCCAAAATACGGCTAAAATACGGTAGCAGAGCAACGAAATGGGGACATAACCTAATTATTTTTTTTTGCTCGTCAGGAACTTAACAACCACGCCCACCCGGACTGGGAAAGTGCGCCCCCGCTTTCGGCGGATCCTGGATCCGCCCCATGGTTCGTAGTCACCTTGTTTTAAAAATGACGAATGAGGGCTATTTGCTGGCGTCTGTTTCATCTTGTTATTGTTCATAAAAGAAAGAAAACTTATTACATAATTGGTTTTTGTTTAATTATAAAACAAACATAATACTCCTTATTACCAATGATACTTGTAGAAATTAATCATCTACTACATCAATATGAGACAAACCCATAGATGCATTATTTTAACGGCTAGATAGTGAACTTTCACAGAATACATAGCCCCAAAGTGCAATTCCATGAAAGCACCTACTATCCAAAATCCAACCAATCAAAACGTGTTACGTTCTAAAGCTGTTGTTACGTCGAAATTGCGCCTCCAATCTTTAAGTTTAAAATGTATCAATAAACGGAAGTAAATTTAATTCAAATATAAATACACTGACAAAATAAAATATATGTGACATATGTAAATAATTTGTATGGCAAATATGACAAAATAATGTTAAAAATACAATAATTATAAAACAATTATTAGTATTTTACATGTTTGTGACGAAGGCGGACGACCGTCAAATACTAGGCGCCTACTGTACTGCAATTCAAAGTTTACTATTTAGCCGTAAATAATAAATATATGGACAAAACTTACCTTCTAAAAACGAGTTGCGAGTTTTTACATTTGTCTTCGACATTTTATGATATTAGTGGTAAAATGGATTTTTACATTTTTCGTTTATATATTATGACATTAGTAGTTAAAGGGATTTTTATATTTGTAGTTGACATGACATTAGTGGCTATTTTCAGGTTTTGTCGTTGACATCATGATATTTGTGGTGGATTTTACATTTAACGTTGACATTAACATTAAGACATTAGTGGTTATTTCTACATTTTGTCCTTGATGTTTACAACATATTATTGACTTTTTCGTTATATGTTTTATTTTGCACAAAAACGATAACATTTACCAAAATAAGATGAAAAAACGCAAAGGGATGTAACAGAAAATGGTCCATTTGCTTGACGAAGCACAGGTCTTGTTCAATCAGAAGGTATGCCGTATATTTCTGTAAAAATAACATTAGGAAAGACAATTAATTACAACTCAGCAATCATAAGACAAGAATGGATCCCTTAACTCGCCCCTGAGGCCATTCCCGGACATCTAAAACCCATAATTTCAGGGGAGTATGCCCCAGGGCCCCTAAAACTTTGATTCTCTACACCCCCTTCCACCCATTTCCAAAAGTCTGCTTCCGCGCCCCTAAAACTACAATGATTAATGATAATAATGTCTACAAAAATAAGAGAATATTAACGTTACAAATCTTACGTGCGTAAAATCATGCAGGAAAATCAACGCTTCGTGGTCTTCGCCTGGTGGAATGGTAAACACCTCTGTATTATTCTCGATGACGATCTCTTCTTTCATGTGATGGAGATGATGATTAACGGTTGTATGATACGGTGGCGTGGTAGTCTTTTTAAATTTAGAATAAAAAAACATATGAGGGTTAGGGATTCAATAACTTGATTAAATGCCATTAAATATAAGTTAATTTTTATCTGCTTTTTATAACACATGTTTTCGTCACGTGTTCTAAAATACAATATCTAATTATCATAAAAACAAGAAAATGAATAAAAATATTTGTACAATGAACAAACTATAGGTAAATATCCCTTTTAGAAAGCACGTTTCATCATTATGTATTTAACTAAGACAAATAATGAAAATGTCCACTAGGTAAAAATCCGTTTTAGAAAGCATGTTTCACCATTATGTATTTAGCTCAGACAAATGATTAGAACATCCAATAGTGAAGTAAAACATAATAGGCCTAAATTAAAACAGCATAGCGATGTGCTCAACTAGTTACAGTGCTCATTAACTCCAGAAGCAAAGAATACATACAATTACGATAAACAGATAAGCCCGTATTATGTGAACAGATAAAGCCCATATTGCAGAGCCATATTGTGGAAAAGAGCACCTTCATCGGTCCGTATCGTGGAAAGATAAAGCCCGTATTGTGGACAACTGAAGCCCGTATTGTGGGAAAAGCCCATATTGTGTACAAGACCGCACTCGACGGACCGTATTGTGGAAAAGAGCGCCTTCATCGGCCCCTATCGTTGGCAAATAAAGCCCGTATTGAGGACAAGAGTCCCACATCACCCCGTATTATGGACAGATAAAACCCGTATTGTGGACGGATAGAGCCCGTATTGTGGACAGACAAAAGACCGTTGCAGCGTATATTGCAGAGCCGTATGTATCGGCCCATATCCTGAGAGGCTCGTATTGAGGACAGATTTCAGCAACTCCGCTCTAATACTAGTACTGCACTTTAATTTAAAGTAGTATGAAAGGCAGACATAGATAACTTTAAAAGATTGACAAAGAAACAAACGTTTTGACAAAAAATTTTACTCAACAACATGGCATATAAAACACAATTTTCAGGCTTTACAAACTAACTTCCAGAGTTGCACATAACTACAGAAGCAGGAAGAAAATCACGACGAAAAATATCAGTTTTACTTTTTCCATGAGTGATGTTTTGACTTCAGTCGTTGTTTGATCTTTAAGATCTGTTACTTCATATTTTGTAGTTTCCATAACTGCGGCAGTAGTAGTTGGGTCTTTGGGAGAAGTAGGACTTTGTGACAGGGTTGTAGTATGATATTTAAGCGATGTAGTAGTCTCTCTAGCCACAGTAGTAGTAGGGGGTTTACGCCAAGTAGTCGTTTCTCTGGGTGCAGTAGTCGCCTTCAGGTCTTGCAAACTAGTCATGTGTTCGGTGGTCTTTTCATGACGATGGTTAAAATTCGTACAAGGTTCACGCCTTTTTTCAGTTGTTTCCTTCACATTTACTTCATTTTTGGTTGTCCGTGTTGGCTTTGTTGTCATCACCTTTTGGGTCGTTTTAATGTCGTTTAAAATATCAATTTGAATATTAAACTGGAAAAGAATATTTGTCACAAATGATTTCATTCCAAAGTAATAAGTAGCCATACCCACAGAACTCCCAGGTTGGAAAACCAAAAATCCTGAAGATGTTTTTCGGCCATCATTTAAAACTGTTTTGGAATACTATATGGGCATGTAAATATGAAATTATGCAATACAACAATGCTGTGTCTATTATTACGAATGAAAAGGTGTTTTAATGCTTGGTACAATTCTTGACAAAGTAAATTCCATAGCACAATTTAATGTTCAAAAACGAAAAAAACACTACAAATTTTTGCATTTACATTGATAATTTACTAAAAATCCTGGAGATAATCATGAAAAATCCAAGTTCCTGGTGACAACTGGGTATTTTCTGGAGCCCAGGAGATGATGCAAAATTCCCGGAGACTCCAGGCTAATCCTGGAGACTTGGGAGCTTTGTACCAATTTACCCTGTTAAGAATTCATTTTATTTTAAATAAAATAGGCCCATGAGAGTAAAATTTCTGTAAACGCTGTTCCGTTATCTAAACCGTATAAAAGTTGGAAAGGCATAATTAAATATGTAACACCTCATCGTTTTAGAGTGGCGTATGGGGGAGCTAAGGGTGCTTGAGAAATAGAAAACAAATAAAAATGAAGATTGGGAACCCCTACACCTTCAAAAGAAAGTATGTACTTAAGAAAGTACCTAATGTAAACAAATCCCTCATAAATATCCGTAAAACACGAGAAATAATCTTTTTTTGCATGCCAAAATTGGATCAGATTGGATTGGATTGGATTGGATCGGCTTTGAGCACACCTTCCCCTCCCCTCCTTCCCTAATTCCTGGATACGGTCACAATTGCAGATCCAAGAGCGTAGATCTGGATTTTTATTAATTCAGTCTGATAATCTAAGATAATCCATGAAAGTCTGAAGTGGATATTACTGTATATTTCATATTCATATATTGGGAGGGATATCAATAAACTAGATCAGGGGGCCCAACGGACCCCCCCCCCCTCCTTTTGTAACCAAAAAAATATATTTTTTGCACAATTTTGGGGCGCTAAGAGAGCAATAGAGCTGTATAGAACATTTTTGTCACGCCTATTGTTATCATTTTCCTTTTAAAACCCCATACATGGGATTGCCCAACTTGGTATCGTACCCCCTCTTTCTAGCTCTGCATGATCCGCCCCTGCAGGTATCATTTACTCTCATTTGATCCTGGCAAGCAAAAAAACTTATTTGTACACTAATATATGCACTTGATTGCACCTATCATTCCACCAAACTAAGCAATGTTTCAGGTAAATAGGCCTAGAGAAACTTAAGCCCGGGCGTTCGCTCCCCACATCTAAATCCGCATCTTACAGGTAATTGGGCAGTGTATTAGGAGAATCTTCTCCAATGAGTGTAGGCCTACTGAGTTAGACGCACTTGAATCTCAAATACGGTGCGTGCGTTGTACTTCTACCCGAAGTAAGATTTTCAAAGCTCAGCCCAGAAGCGTACTTTTCTCTTCAATATTGATAAGCAACTACGGCATTGAGATAGGCTGAAGAATATAGTTACTCATCAATAATGTAGAAAGAAATTACGCAGCTCGGAACACCACTTTACCCAACAGTCAAATGCCTTTGAACTAAAAGCTACCTACCAATTGACTCAGAAAACTATAATACCTATCAAACCATATGGTAATTATTATTATCGATATTATTTTGGTTATTTGGATAATTAATTTTGCAACTTACTTCCGGTTTACCCCGTGCTGTCACATGCTCAATACGATCATCTGGGTCACGAAACGTAATTTCGAATTCAAAACGTCGTGTCTCCTATTAAGAAAGCAATAGAAGTTATTATTTCCAGTTGTACCTGCATACTAGGTTACAAATTCAAGTCCATCGGCGCAACCTACTGTTTCCGACTTTGACAAATCTGGTTGCGAATATTTACGAATTGTTCGAGAGTACTCGTAGCCGTTGCAAACGAATCGTAATGATTGCCCGGGAATTCGTGCTGGCATTTACGAAAATGTTGAAGTGTTCGAAAATTTTGCAATTATTGTTAACGAATTCATTAAAGTTTGTAAACCGTTCCAAAGCATTCGTATTTAGTTAAAAATTGTGGTATATAGGCTATTCGTAAAACCATCGTAATTAGGTCGGCAAATTCATAAACTAACCGTAAATATTCGCAAAACATTATTATACTTCGTATATAATCGTTATAATCTTAACTGATTCCAAATACATAAAAAAAGTTCGTATAGTTCGTATTCGCTCGCAAATAAATCGGTAACCGTCGTTAAACAGTCAAAAGACATTCGTAGACTTCTTTAAGTATTCGTGACTAATCGAAAAACAGTAGTAATTTTGTCGATAATTGATGTCGTGTGAATGCGAACTTGATTTCGTAAAATACAGTACTGTAGTGAGATTCGTCTAAGTGGAAACGGGGCTTAACAGACCAAGAACTCACGTTGGACAAAAAGAGATGAACTCGCTCGGTCTATTAAATGTTGACCACAGAGTTACGGTACTAAATGCTTTTTCATTTTATTGAATATTTATTTCCAATCATCTGACACATCTACATAACAATAAGGTATTACATTAAATGCACAAAAACACAAAACTTTACAAAAAAAACTCTGTTGAGTGAAAAGAACCACAGATAGAGCGAGAAAAGACCGATGGAATAAACAGTGTAAAGAGATAGAATTGCCAGAGACAAACAAGGAAGAAGTGACAAACTATAGAAACGGATAACAAACATAACTGGAGAAAAGAAAGCTCAAAAGAAGATTTACGCAATTAAAAATATGACCGGCCAGGTACTGACTGAGGCCGAAGATTAATTAGAGGAAGATAGAAAGAATACATAAGAAAGATGATAAAGAAGGAAAACCAAATGAAGAAAAACTTCAATTAAAGAAGCAGCAGACGTGGATATAGATAAAATGGGGGCCAGAGATCTAAACCGTGAAATAGAAAATGCAATAAACAAATGAAAGACAGGAAATCTGAAGGTCAGTGTTATTGAAGAGTTTAGGAAAAACAAAGGAAAACTAATAAAACCGTGTAAAGAAATATATGAAAAAAAGAAGAATGACCAAGCTATAGTCACTAACCAAAAGAAAGTTAACTCAATAGAATGTTCTGGCTACCACACATTGAGTTTATTACCGTACCACATGCATCCAAAATTACTGTATTCTAAAGGTAATAACAAAAATATTTGAAATTAAAGTATAGGAAAGATAAAATTTGGATTCAGAAAGGCGTTCGGAAAAAGAGACGCCGTAGCTGTGATCAGAACACAAGAACGTCGCTATGAGCAGGAAACAGATTTTTATACGTTATGTAGACTTTGACAGGGTCAAGTAGGAAGAAACGTGTGGAGACGGTAAATAACATCGGTTCGGTATTGATTGGAAATATCGTAGAATGATTAGGGATTTCTATATGCTGCAAAGAGCAACAGTAAGCGTGATAGAAGGTAAATCAGAATTGCAGAGGGTGGATTGGACGAGGTGTAAGGCAATGTTGCCTAATGTCGCCATTATTATCAAAGTTGGAATAGAACTTTAAATACATATTTACGGATTAAACAATGATTGCTGATTTTCAGAGAGAACTACAAAGTGATATGGGATAAGCTAGTGAAAGTTGGAAGAAAGTAAAACATGAAAGTAAATGTAAAGAAAACATAAACGATGAGAATGTCAAGAAGAGAGAACAGCAATTAAACATTGTGATTGAGGGTAAGAATGTGGACCAGGTGACAATTTATTTAGGTCTATAGTAAATGATAACAGAAGTAAATATGAGATGGAAATAAAAACAAGAATTGGAATGAAGCGTTTAATGAGAGAAGAGAGCTATTGACTCAAAGAATGGACACGATATAGAATATTGAAGAAGAAAAATTACCAAAGCAGTGGTGTGGAGCGTAGCCTTCTTATATGGGTCGGAGACTATCAGAAAAAAAAAGAGACAAAGACAGATTACAGCATTTGGAATGTGGATATGGAGAAGGATGGAACTCGGAAAAATAACAAATGAAACTATATGAAAGACATTAAATGAAAAAAGGACATTTAGTGATAGGTAAAATTAAAAGTGGAAAAAGAAATGGATCCGAAATGTGATAAGAGGAACATGGCTTAAGAAATAATTTAAGGAAGAATAGGGAAACGCTCACGAGGGAGGAAAGGGATCATGATATGGAATAAGATAAAGAACTGTATTATGAGATGAAACAAAGAGCAAGTCATAGGGAACAGTGGAGGAATTAAATGCACAGAACCTGTCAACTGGCAGAAAATCAATGATGATGGCAAAAACTCTGTTGGAACATTATACAGTTTAAAAAGAAAAGGGGAATTTTTGAAGCAGAACTTATTACCTGACCCCCACCCCCTCAGTTACAAATATATAATAAGAAAGACATAATTATCAGGAATTTCGGCATAAATAAAGAGCATTACGACCTTAAAAATTGATATAAGCGGAACGAATTCAAATTTATACTAAATATAAGTGAATATTTATATTTTTAAAGAACAAAAAAAAGGAATTATTTAATATTATTACTACTTATTTAATATATAGAAGTCGTTAAAATGTACCGAGTTAATAATGTGGGGAGAACACATGAGACTGTTGTAGAAATCGCTATATAAAAACCCTACCTTATTATTATTATTATTATTATTATTATTTTTATTATTATTATTATTGTTATTATTATTATTTATTATTGTACGAATAGTTTGTATCAGTCTCCCATTTTAGAATCGCTCAATAAACGCCATTTCATAAATATGACAATATAATAATGGACTTTGGCAATGCCTTCATTTTAATTACTTTATAACATCAGCCATTGTTACACATAGCCGTGCAATCGTTTACACAAAGGGCTGTATATCAACACCCTCGTTTACGATATTTTACCATTATCCTTCAGCAAGCGAATTATTCGTTTATTATAATTTATGTGGAATATCACCGTCTAATTGAGTATACACTTTATACGACACAATAATGTACAAACTTGGTTACTAAGGAAACATACGGCAACAATATAAATTGATGTTGGTAAATTAAACAGAAATAAATTATCTTATTATCGTATAATTTTACATTTTCTTATGACCTTGTAGGTGATATTTTGGTGCAAAGTGCGGCTCCGACCCCCCTTTGGGAAAATTAAATATATAAATAGTATTAACATTGTCTATAAAACGGAAATATTTAGCAAGAATTGATCCCTTAACACGCCCCTGAGGCCATTTCCGGGCATGACCAAAATGTCTCGGGAGCATTCCACCGGACACCCCTAAAACGTTAACTCTCTACCGCCCCCACCCCCTTTTGTCCCTCTTTCCCCAGAGGGTCCGGGTGGGCGTGGTTACCGGTTTGGTTTTGATGAGCAAGAAAAAAACGTTATTTCCCCGTTTTTGGCCCATTTTTATGTCTATTTTTTTATTTTAGGGGCAATTGCACAACTTCTCAGACGGGGGGGGGGGAG
>JAOTQE010082246.1:0-15586 GCA_025631205.1 Nesometra sesokonis
TTAAATAAAGTAATTTCTATTCTCAAGTTCATAACTTTGATGTTACTTTAATATGAGCAAGTTAATTTCAAAATTAAAGGTGATGATTTTTTGGTCATTTTTGAGCGACAATACATCTTTAAGTAGGTATTCTCAAATGTAGAGATTATACAATACATTTCACCTTGGAGTTTGACAATACAAATTTTATGTAATTATAATTATTACTGTTATTGTAATAAAAAAAATTATTAATATTATCACAATTAATATGTTAAAAATAATAGTTTCACTTTTGTGAAATCTGCTGAATGCTTTATAACAACAGACATTAATTACACAATGACTGTTTAATGTTGATACTATTTTGCACTGCCAAATTTAAGTAAAATATTGTCTAATCTTTTTATAGAGGGCAGTAGATACAACAGTTTTAATTGTTCTTCACAAGGGTAGCTATTATCTGGTGCGAAAAAGTTTAGTTCCATAAGTTAAAATATTCCAAGTCGTTCAAACCCCAATATTTCATATGCTAATTTGTAACACATTATGCTACTACCATTTCATTTATTATTTTGTTTAATATCATAATTATAATGCAATTTTACCAATACAATATATAGTAGATTGGTGTCTTCATTTATAATTGTTTGTATAGGCAGAGTAGTTAAAATTATGATTATAATATTGTATTCCAATTTTTAGTGGATACTAAAAATATTGAATTTACTGTGGCAAAATAGTGAACTCGTGCAATACTTTGTTACAGCTTCTACAATATTTTTCAATATCTCAGAAAATAACTATACAATGCATTAGTAATAATAATAATTTAATTCTTTAAGTAAAGGTGGAATATGCTAAGAACAATTGTCTTTTCAGCCATTACAATTTGAAACTAAGTAACTATGATTAATATAGAATTTCTTTTTTATTATGCCATCACACATTAAGCATAGTTCCATCATGATATGACAAGTGTCAGGTCTCACCAGCTTCCATCTAGCTTCCAATAGTAAGTGCAAATTAAAAACAAGTACAGTTGAATCTACTGTAACTGGACACCTTCCGGTCCGGTGAAAGTACCTGTTTAAGGGAGGTGTCTGCTTACATGAATTTCTGCTGATAGAGGGTCAAAGTTGTAAACTTAAGTATGCGTCCTTATGTCTCACATTTCACAGTCTTCTCAACACAAAATGGCCTCTCAAATTTCTAGAAACCGCATTCAATATTTTATTAAATATTGTTTATCAGTTTGAAGATTGGTTCAGTAATATGATTCTCAGCCGTTACAGTATAAAGACGATTTTCGTAGGCCTATTCTAATGTTTTCAGCTTCAGGCAATTTCTACGTTTAGATTGATAAATTCAGGACATGAACTTTCAATGACATTCATGGGCTAAGTAAATCCAAATAAATGGCCATTTATAGTAGTAATGTAAAAAAAAATACATTTGAGAAATTGCTTGCAAGTAATAAAAAAAATGAACAATTAAAAAAGTAAAAATCTTAGAATATCTGCATAAATGACAATTCCCTGCTTAAAAATTGCTCTTGAAAATATACTGAATTCAATGCAATTACAATAGTTATAAAAATTTGACTTTTTAGAGTCCGTTTTTGTGATTTTCTCAATCTGATTTCGTTTATGTTATGCGACTCATTTTGTGGTGAGATCTACCTTCTAATAGGTAAAAATGTGATAACCAGCAATTGTGACATAACTATATCATTGTTAGTTGTGTATTTTGAACGTCTTTCAGAACGAGCTGACGTGAAAAAGCAATATTCATTAATTTTAAATAGAATAATATTCGAGTTGATATAATACGTTAATTAGAATTAGAAATAAATGTCTAATGACACTTGAACCCAAAGCGATAAAATACTATTTGCACGACCACCGTGCTCTTCTCATTTTGCACTACGGTAGATAGAGACAGTTTTTGTTCTTTTTTAAAATTTAATCATAAATTTACTAAATAACGACACCATAGTACAATTATTTGAGAATTTAAAAGTAGTATTATATCGTTATTTGGTTTATAATTAATTATTAGACAGCGGTTTATGAAAACCAAGCTTTGTTTTCTATTTTATATTTTACCATTCCATCCAAGTTTCTGTAAACATCCAAATTAATAATTTATGCACATTTAACCGATGTAAATACAAATAAGGATCGATAATTATTATTATATATCCGATGTAAATATGTTTTAGCAATATATATATATCAATGTTTGTTGATTTTGAAAATGTACATGTTGGTTTGTCTTCTTCTTTTGTTTTTATTATTATGAAGTTTCTGATAAAATATTAAAATTAAATATCGAGTGTGTCTTTATCAAACGAGAACCATTTATTTGTATGTTTGTTGTAGTCACTAGTTGAATTAATTCCTATCTTATAATTTTGTTGAAGTGTGGATTTAGAATCTTGGTTTTTCATCAGACTACAGAGACATGAAGCGAAACATATTCTGCACATGCAAGGGAAAAATGTGTGTGGTGGGAGGTGTGGGTGGGATTAATCTGAAACTTGGTTGGAATGAATGACGGCGCTAAATACATCAATAACTTGGCTTAGTAGTACCTCAAGATATATCTGAACAAAATAAAGCAAACCTTTTTGCTTTTCAAACTCAACACTTTACATGCCAAATTGGCATATCGACAAGCGGAAAACCACTTATTTGTATGTTTGTAGTTATTAGTTACGTTAATTCCGATCTTATAATTGTTGTCGAAGTGTGGATTGTGATCTCTCTTCAACAACAGACTACAGAGTCATGAAGCGAAACATACATTATGCACACGCGGAATTGTGTGAAGAGGCGGGGGACAGAGTTATAATAACGTGGCTAAATAGGTACCTCAAGACAAATCTTGACAAACTAGAGCAGGTAGCCATTTTTTTTGCTTCTCAAACAATAACGCGGCACATGCCAATTGACTCCTGGACAACACCCCCTCCATCCTTGGGCAGTGGCGGCGCTACGGTGGGGGGGGGGTAGGCAGGGCTACAGCCCCCCGTGGGGGACCTTTGCCCCCCCCCCCCGTCGGGGAGAAAATTAAAGTTTCGTCGGGGCTTTGTAGGGTAATGCGAAGAGACAAACGAAGCCCCAAGCACCAAAACGGGCTAAAAAAAACCACGCAAAACACGGCAAATAACGTTTTTTTTTTTTTTTTTTTTTTTTTGCTCTTCAGACTGAAAATCGGGAAACGCCCACCTCAAATTCAAGCTCGGTCAACTCGTCGGGGACCCGTGCCTCCCTGTCGGGGGAATTGCCCTGCTGTCGGGGAAATCCTGGCGCCGCCACTGTCCTTGGGCCTTGTCTGCCTTCCTCAACCACCCCATGAAAAAGGCATCTCTCTAAAAAAGTGTTTTGCTTTATGTATTACAGTATCGTATATCCAACTCATACCTGGTCGTACCGCTATTGTGGGTTGAGTACCGTTACCCGTTCTGACTTCGAATTTATCCGCTTCTACCACCACATACCTTCCACAATGTAGTGTCAAAAAATAGGCCTACATTTTCCCGATTTTAAGGTTGACAAGCGAAATGGAAAAATAATTTCGCCGATTTGACGTGGTTTCTCGTGATTTTTGTGCCAACTAAGCTTATCTTTTATGAATATTGTTTCCTGATTTTCGATTTCATTGTAGGCCTATTAAAAAACGGTAGTGATAGTTGTTAAAGTAGGAAGATAGAATAAGTTGTATCCTACTGCCTAAAGCATTGGTATTGGCAGGTATTCCCCCTTTCCTTTTCTGCTTTTCATTTTATTTTTAACAGTTATTTATTTCCAATGCGTCTAGACTTTAGGTTTTTTAACATTGAAAACCAGTAACCATTGTAAAATTAAATTGTGTTTATTTAATAATCACAAGTACTTCTAGGGTTTGCTTCCCATAACTGAAACGTTTCATCAAAAGGTCGATGACCGACGCGTTATTGATCCTACTATGATGGTCAATTATGAATTCATGCAATTCGTTGTATTATCCGTTAGGCATATATATCTACGTTTTCATGCTAAAGCTAATGTTCTCAGTTTGATGTGGCGTATCCTAAAAAGGTTACAGTAATGTTTCTATTGTTGTGTATTACTGGGCCTCCAGGCGATCACATCCACAATGAGTGATGATGTACATGAAAAATAACATAGTACGGTACTGTAGGTCCGTAGCCACGGTTTTTAACGTGGGGGAAGGAGTATTTTGTACGAGCGATGCTGAATACAGCTAACTATTGAGCTCCAGGTGATTACAGAATTATTGTCGAACATGGGCGGCGGAAAAGGGGCGTGATGGGGAGGGGCGTCCCCAGTGATAACTCGGGGTGGGCATTCGCCCCAGAAATGTCACTCCAACACAGCATGTAAATATGGCAAATATAAATATTGCGGCCCAGCGCAGATCTAGAGGCACTAACACTTTTTTTTTTGCTCAACAAGATCTAACCGGGCTGGGGTAGCTGGGACAAAAATTTACCTCGTACCCCTAATTCAAAAACGTTCCGCCGTCCCTGATGTCGAAGCATTTATTCTTTGACACGATGGCGTGTATCACTGTTATGGCGTGGAGTGTGTAGTAGGCCTATATTACTTGAAGTTGATAATGATTAGTAGACGTATTGGAAACTGAGTATCATCATCATCATCATCCTCATCATCATCATCCTCATCATCATCATCATCATCATCATCATTATCATCATCATCGTTGTCGTCGCCGTACTCTTCATCCTTCTCCAACTCCTCGTTATCGCGATCCTTATCTGCTATTCGATTTTTTATCTATGCTTTTTGTGTGTTGGTCCGTTGGTCCTTATTAGGTTTAACATGCTTTAACTTTACAGAAGTAATAATTCTCTATATGTTCCATATCTGTGAATTTTTCTGAATAAATATAAATTGAATAGAATTTTTTATAAGATCTAATAGTCGTATGTGTGTGAAATTTTGCAGGTAGCATTAGACCATATCAGTTCTAAATTGGTGTGATTGGTCGATCGAGTGTAGTTTCTTTCACGAGTTTTATGCTGACGTTCTTGAACTTATAGTTTTAATCCTGTGTTGCTCATTACCTCTGTAGGTGGAATGTCGAGGGCCCAATATTCATTTTTCCATAGTAATTTTATTGTTTCTTCATCTGAAAGTGGTTATGTACTTGCAATGGCGTATCTAAGGGGAAACTCAAGGTTCCTGAGCACCCCCTGAGAGGTATGGCAAAATAAAATTAGCATATATGAAGATAAAGAAATATCAGATATAAAGAAAAAAAAAACTTGAATATTATAAACAACTTCTTCATAAAAAAAACTGAATTTCCTGAATACTCCCCACTTGAGCACTCAATCAACCCGGTTTACGCCGATGCCATCAAGTCAGCTCTAAAAGAACTTCTGATCCACGGGTTATTTCACGGATGCTTTGGGGAAAGTGACCTTAGTTTTCATGTTGAAAGATACACAGTGTTTTGTAGGCGCCCTGACCTTGAGAAATTAGAAATAGATACTCCGAAAGTTCTAAAAGTAAAATTAAATCATTGCAACTTGCAAAATCGAGATGCTCGTTTAGTTTTTAAGGCACCTGAGAGAACTAGTACGACTCCATTACTTAAAGAATGATAAAGACTTTCAACTGATAAGCGGATTATTTTTAAATCTCATATGAATTATAAAGGTCTTAATAATCGTGGACCTTTGTATCTCCAAAATTATATTAAGAGGTATAAGCCATCCGATCCTCCATGGATGTTACCATGCTTCATGCTCCATGTAAGAGAATGTTACAGGGGTAGGTCTTTTTTAAATTCGTACTAAACCTTTAGAATAGTTCACCCTCTGATATTTGCCAACTACAGTATTTGATTCACTCAAGAAAAATCTCCAAACCTTGTAGGAGGGGCACACCTATAGTAGTTTCTGTACAGCTTTTGTCCCTCCACAGCACTTCTCTTCCTTTGTTGTGTAATATGTTTGTATATACATGTATCTGCTGAAAGGAATAAAATAAAATAAAAATCCTCAAGCAAACCTTCAAACATAGCTGCTTTTTATTGCCATCAACATCATAGAACATTAGGGTATCCACTTTAATCTGTCTTGTGTGATTCACATCTACCTATTTCCTTTTCTTTAGGAATAATCCCATCCTTTTACCCACTGGTCTCTTCAATTACTACATTTTTCCTGTGATTACATCTATCATTAGTCCATTTCTTCTCAAAATTTGTCCTGGCCAACTTTATTTCTCTTCTCTATTGTTTCAATAAATCCTCTTTCAGAATTCATCAACATTAATACATTTTCAAAAAAAAAAATAAATAAATAAAAAACAGAAAATCAAATTCTGTCTTTTCTTGCGTTGAGGTCAATATAATTAACAATGATATTTTAAATGTGGGGAGTAAAATTATGGTATGGTTGTCAATTTTCGAGAAAATTAAATTCTACTTCAGTATGAATACCAGATGAAATTGTTTTGAAGGTGTGTTGATATTGCTAATATCAGTAACAGATTTAAGGTGGGGGAACCAGCAGGCTTAAAGCCCATTGAAATTGACTTGCATTTTTTTAATATGATGTCTGGTATAGTTGCAATATGGCCATAAGGTACCGTGATACGCAATACGGGGGAATATTAATGATGTTTTTTTTTCTTGTCAAAACCAAATCGTTGGTTCATGATTCAAGTCCACCCCTCTACCTGATCAATTAACAGTTATTATGCAAAGTCACTACTCAAAAACATTTGGTAGATTCACCTTCAAATAACCAATATCCGTTATACCAAAGTATACCACTCCGATGTTGTTGTTGGTCCTTCATTCGTGCTCAACAATATTACCTCCATCACGAACAGTCAACATTAACTCCATCACGAACAGTCAACATATAATCATTAAGTTTATAGTTTTAACTTATAAACTTAATTAAAAGGAACTTTCCATGTTTTCAATTGGTCACATTCTACTTTGTGACCATTCTCGTTAGCCGTTATAGATGAAATTGTCATAATATCTAATAAGTGAAGTTTCTTTAAATAACCAAATTCCCATTATTAATTTTTGAATGAAATTACTTATTAATTCATTAATTAATCCAGTCTGACAGTCGGTCCAATTACGTTACATGTCATTTTTGTGATTTCCATTTGTTTTACTATTTTAAATATTAAGGGTTTATTGGTAATGTCTCTCGGTCATCCCCATTGGTCGGTTTCCTGTTTTTCTGTTTGTCCAATTGGTTTTAAAAATGTCAGTTTCTCTGTAACGTCTGACGATCATCGCATTGGTCGGGGCGGAACAAGGATTGTGATTTGGGGGTGGGAAAAAAGAGAGAAGAGAAAAGTTAAAAAAGGGTTTGCAAAAAGTTTGCAATAACAGGTCCGCCTTTGCGTCTTGAGAGACTGTACATAGTCCATTGGTCATTAAAGCAAAACAAAAACTCAGGTCAAATATAGTTGGCGGGGGGAGGGGTTGAGCCTGTTAGTCTCCCCCACACGTCCGCCACTGAGAATTGTGAACATTTGGACATGGAGCATCTCCACCTCTTTAGTGCAGATGTACACCCCTGCAAAAGAAAATGACTATACTGTCTAGTAAAAGGACCATAAAATTATAAATCGCACCATAAAGGTCATGTCAATGGAATGGCAATAGGGGGAATGTTTTTTTTTTTACTCTTGCCAAAATCCAACCTAGGTTCGAGTACCCCCTTTACCGGTTCCTGGATATGTTTCTGATTCATTTATAGATTGAATGCTTTATTTATTCATTAATAATTATTGACTAATTAATGAAATACCGTAAGTTATTTCAGTAAGTACCGTAATTTATTTGAATTTGGTGACTGACTAATCGATTCGTTGATAACATTCAACTTGAAACCAAGGGACTATGCAATACAAAATTTTACAGATTAAAAATGACATCTTACAAAAAGGCTACATGGACACGTGGTAATCGAAATATCATGAATTTTATTAATAGCGTTATCTAAAAACCTACAGCAATAAAGATCTAACAAATTATGATCTTCAAAATCGCAGTATAATAATTTACATTAGAATTCCTATTTAGGGGCATAAGAAAAACCAATATGTATGTTTCTATAAATCTTGGATATAACTGTACTTTCAACGATATCCATAAATCTTATTTGGAAATGATAATTATTGGTTATGTGATTTTATACAAGATTTTGTGCAACGTGTTCCATTTTTTTCATTTTTCTAACAAAATTAATGTTCGTAATTTTCATATAACAGCTTCCATTAGAATTAAGCGAAAAACTAATAGGTATATACATATTAAAGATATTTTGTTTTATTTGAAAACGTTAAATATAGGTTTCTTTGATTATGTACAACATTCTGCTATTGCACCTTGTTCCATATTTTCATTTTCTACAAAATTGTGTCCGTAATTATGTTTTGAAACGTTCCCATTAGAATTCCAATTTGGGTGACAGGAGAAAATTAATAATCTTCGTATACATTTATACCACCAACATATAGAATTCACTTTCAACAATATCCTATTTTATTTGAAAATGAAGATGAAATATTTCTGTGATTTTGCACAAGACTTTGCTATTGTAGCGTATTCACATGAACTTTTTTATAATAAAACTACGTTCGTAATCTTAATTTCCATTAGAATTTCAATTTAGGAGACAGGGGAAGATTAATAGATATGTTCGTGTATTATACCACAAACATTTGGAATATCTGTAAATGTGACGATATGCTATATGCTTTAAAACTATAATTATAGGTTTCTGTGAGTTTGTAAAAAAAATCTGCTATTGCAGTGTGTTTTATTTTTTTGCAATAAAATTATTTTTGTAAACCCAACATAAACGTTTCCATTAGAATTCCAGTTTAGGAGACAGAAGAAAATTAATAGGTATGTTTGTACACATTTATATCACGAGCATTTGGAATAACTGCACTTTTTACGATATTTTATTTTATTTTGAAACGATAATTATAGGTTTCTATGATTGTTTTACACGATTGCATATTCGGATTCCATATTTTTCTAAACAACTGTCTGCTGTATGTTTATATGATCATAGGATCTGTGATATAATATTGAACTCACCAAAAAAAAAACCTTTTGTCGAACAACTGTCAAGCGTTTGACTTATAATCATAAATTACAGTGGTAAAGGTAGTTTCTTTGGGTAGATGGACCTACTTTATACATATATATTAGTGCGAAAGAAAACAAATAATTACACAATAATTATTTAATAATTTATTTCTGAATACATATTAAAGATATCGTTTCTCTCGAAATAGGAAAAATCTTAACTTCTCCATTATAAATAAAAAAATAAAAAAAAAAAGCTGCGAAAATAAACATACAAATTAGTGAATTTAAATACGTTTACTAAGTTATTTTTTACAGATGTTTATCTATAGACAATTTCCTTAATTTTAAAAAATAAATACCTTATTGTTTTTATATACTTTTAAGAAGTCAATAAATGTTATTTTAACTGTAAATACATGATTTTATAATGTTAATATATCGAATCCCAACACGATGGATTGTATTATTAATTCCTAGATTACTTGTATTTCTAGATTAGTCTTAGTACCATAGTTTCTGTATTCGAGCAACACTAATTCTGTTGCTAGACATTACAAGGTACAATTTCTTCCTATAAAATTACACCATGCCAGGTATATGTTTAGATAGATTAGATGAATTTTTATACAAAAATGAAATAGAAATATTGTGAAGCCATTATTTTTGCGAGCCTGAAATGTTGGCGAGTTTCTCAAAAATCGCGAAATTGTTTTGATTGAATTAAGTGAAGTTTAATTAAAAATAACACTAGATTACTTGTATTTCTAGATTAGCATTAGTACCATTGTTTCTGTATTCGAGCAACACTAATTTTGTTGCTAGACCTTACAATGTACGATTTCTTCCTATAAAATTACACCATGCTAGGTATATGTTTAGATAGATTAGATGAATTTTTATACAAAAATGAAATAGAAATATTGTGAAGCCATTATTTTTGCGAGCCTGAAATGTTGGCGAGTTTCTCAGAAATCGCGAAATTGTTTTGAATGAATTAAGTGAAGTTTAATTAAAGTTAACACTCGATTTGCAAATAAGTTAAATAACATGATCTTAAGAACATATACAAGTATTTGCTGATAGTAGAGAAGAATAACCGAATAAACTTGTATTAAATGCCGATTCGATTGCGGTTTATTTCCACAGGTAACAGACACTTTTGTCTATATACAATATAAAATGCCAGAAAAATCTCTGTTTGATTCTAAAAAATAAAGAACCGCAAAAATAATGGCTCTACACTATAACATCTTGCTGCGTTATTGCATTACATAAAATATATATCGATATTTCTCGGCGATAGCATTATTTTCGGAAGTATTGTGCTTTTATGAGATATACGGAGGTGAATGATGTTGAGTCGATTTCGTTGATTTTGCCTTAGTTGCACGAAATTACTGCCGTGGGATTCCCAGAAACGAGGGCAAGCAGTTCCTAACAAAATATATTATGATCAATATGTCTTGCTATGATTTGGTGGTTGATATGCTTATTTACAATCTTAAACTGATAGATTCAATACCGAACACTTTCCAAAGCCAAGCTCACCAACAGTCAGTCTGACAACAGGACAGACACACAGACAGACTGCACTTTCAGGAAAATACAAGTGCCATCTTTGATGACCATGACAAAATCGTTATAGGCCTAATTATTCGATTTGGCAAAATAGTAAATTTGAAAAATATACTATAATTTTCATAGTTAAACCCCTCAAAACCTATTTGTTTTACGAATATATTTATAGTATAATACTAATAATTATATTTTAATTGCTAATAATTATTAGTAATAATCATTTCAATCTTGAGACAATTATTAATACCGTATTATCATAATTTGGATACTATCAAAATTGAAAGTTGCAACAATAATTGCACAGATTACTTACAATATTAACTTTATAATAAACAAAAACAATTCTAACCAACATTTTCCATGTTCATTACGTACGTAATAATAATAATCGTTGTTATTTTTATACATCTTACCTACAAAATAATACATTATTTAATAAATATCAGTAATAATAACATAACAATAATAACAAACGGACGTATCAATTTATCTGTGAGACAACAAAGAGGTACATACACGTGTACAGAAAAGCGCGCGTAGAAACCAGGGAATTTATAAATCATTGCACGCGCGCGTCTTTTCACCCATCTTTCTGTACGCGCGCAAATCAATTTGTGTCTCTTGATGCATCACCGACGACTTTAGTAAATTGTTTTCCTGATTATTGGTAATTGAACTTGGAAAAAAAAAATGCCTTGCCACAAATGATAGATAACTTGGTAAGACCTTTAAAAATTATGTACATCCTAGAAATATCTTTTCTCAAACTAACTTTCTATCAAGTGCAATCATCTAAAGAATATTCTTCGTAAATACTCGTCTTTTCTGAAATGCAAATAAAGAGAGAAATATTAAGAATAAATTATTAATATATAGGCCTATTATCAATATTATATATATCAATATCAATAGCTGGATACATATATAGCGCAAAATGTAAAATACAGTCGTCCATAGGGCAGATTGATACGGTATTATCACAATACATGTGTGACCATCTTATATTACGTACCACCCCACTTGTTTTTATTTTTTTTAAATGCATTTGTGACTAAAGAATGCAAAATGAAAGCTGATTCTAGGCCCATGTAAGGGCGGATGCAGGCTTTTGGAAGAGTGGGTGAGGACGAATGTGGGCCGGTAGAGAGTAAAAGTTTTAGGGGGTCTGGGGACATGCTCCCCCGGAAAAGTTTGGACTTTAGATTTCCGGAAATAGCCTCAGGGCGTGTTAAGGGATCAATTCTTGCTGAATATTATCGTTTTATAGACAATGTTAATATTATTGATATGTTTTACTTCCGAAAGGGATGGGAGGGGGGGGGGCGCCCCTTCAAGCACCAAATTACTTTAACAATACACTATAACGTGAATAAAATGATTTTATTTTTCTATAAAGTCTAGTAATAGATCCTATATTTTCGATAAAATATATACAACGTACATTTACATCATGAACAACAAAGAATATTATAAAGCAGAATTAATATTCCTAATGGCTTTTTGTTATAGCCTATATTTTTTGTGAAGTTTTATCTGAAATACAAGTGAAACGAAATAAGTCAGTAGATTGGTTTCTGATTCGGTTTTAAATTTACCATAAATCTTGATTCTTATTCCTCTTTTGTGATATAGAGTGCTTTGCCTGTGGACGACTTCATTTTACCTCTGTTCATTTATCTTTTTATTGCTATCGGATGTTTTATTTGAGCAAAAACCCATGTATTACATCAATAATTCTGTTTTATATTTCAGTTTAGTGCCATGTAACTAAATCCGAAATAAAATTTGATAGGCTATTAGCCGAAACATGATAATGCGTAGGCCTATATAACACAACACAGGAAATCTACGTGCCTTTATAATTTTATAACCCATAAAGGCATTCAATCATTATATGCATTTAGAACAATTATTATGAATAATAACTCCATATTCATCTAAAACGTAAATCAGTTGGAATTTCTTGGTTGAAATATTTCTTCAAACAATTAAATTTTATAATTGTTATATCGTGTTGTGGAAGCTTGGTGGTTTATTATGATCTACAGTCGACCTTCTCGGTCTGGAAGGTGTTTGTAAATGAGAATGTTCGTAAATGAGAAGGCTAATGAATGGTGGTTTTCCCGGATTTCAGTTATTTTAGGTCAACTCTACCAACAAAATGCGGCCGCAAAAGTAAATATTGCATACAACAACTAGCATCTGTTTAAAGTATAGATTGTATTTTAGATTATCAATAGCATTTTTTTTTCTAAAAGCGGTAGAAACAACTTGCCCCATCGATAGGCGGTAGGAAAGTGAAAAAAACGGTAGCTTATACTGCCTACACTGTAATAAATTGCCTGTAAAATTTAAACAAAAAAATCCTGGCAGCCAGGATGCCAAGAAAATCCCGTAAATGTTTCGGGCATTCTCATAAAATTTACAGGATTTTTTGGAATCCTGTCTGCTAAGACTTTTCCCGTAAATTTTACGGGCATTTATCGTAAAATTAGTTGTGTAACAGAAAAATGTCCGTAGAATTTACTGTGAAAAAATTCAAATGCCCGTAACATTTTCTTCTGAGGGGATGGATTCTTATTTTTTCTAAAGGTGTGCTCTATGCCCCAATGTTCATATTTTCTATGTTAATTTTATTTTTCCTACCTCTCAAGAGGACCCACCTAAATACGCCACTGGCATTCCCTTTTCCACAAATTATCTAATCTTTATTTTGTAACATGTGGATGTGGTATTTAGACTCCTTCACGCCCCGTTTGAACCAATCAGATGTGTTGTGACACTTCCTATGTGGGTGAAACGATCACTCAAAGCTCGGATTTTGAAACACCGCAGACCCAGCTGCACTTCTTCGGAAGTGTCACAACACATCCAGCGACATCACGCTGGATATTCCTTTGCCCTGGACAATGTGAGAATTATTGATCAGGACTCTGATTGGTTCAAACGTGGCGTGAAGGAGTTACTGAAACCCTTACTCAAGAGGGACGGCGGCCACTACCAACTTCCTAAATTCTTGGACAATTTTCTCTCGGGAATGCGTAATGCATGTCCGAGGAATTGACGTCAATGCATTTTAACATCACTCTGACGAAGACCTGAGACAAGGTTGAAAGCTTAGGTATGTATGCCTAATTTTTTATGTAGAAAAACAGTCAAAATCTTTCAATTTGATCAATTAAGCTGCATAGATGAGACTCTTCAATGTAGTATATATTTTCTTTTTAAGAAAAGTTCATGAGGTTAAATCTTTGGTAAAGTTTGTAATTGGAAACGTAGCAGGGGTGTATCCAGGAAATTTTATATCCCCAACGTGCGAATAAGCTCTTATTCGCACGATAAGTGTTTTACACAATAATATTTGACTTTACGGATTCTTTTCATCTGATATTATAGTTCTTTTCCTCTAATGGGGTGCCAGCCCCAAAGTCTTTATATGTATATGCTAATGATCCAGCTAGAAAGAGGGGACCCGATGGTCAGTTGGACAAGCGTAGGTATGAGATTTCAACAGCAAACTGATAGCAATACGCGTAGGACACGATAAATTGTTCTCTACAGATGCTAACTGGTCCATAGTAGAGGCTCAAAGTGCGGACTAAATTCTTTTCGGCTGCAAATAATAAGGTGCCATGTAAAAAAAAAATGTGGGGTTGGGGGTGGGGCCCTGGCCGGATGAACCCCTTGGATCGGCGCCTGTGCTACCAATCGGTCAGATGGTATTCGAATTTTGAGAAAATGCATTACGCCGTGTTTAAGCCCTCAACGGCTGAATTCTAATAAGTGACCACCTCCAGTAAGCAACCACTACCCAGTGGTGGTCGCTTCAGTGCTTCAGAGTGTCTCTGACGAACATTTATTGGCTACGTACCTACCGGAGATCTTCAATGCAGATAAAGTTACGATCTTTCGGTGAATAATCACAAATATAACCATCAGTGCAAACACATCGAAAGCGGCTTCTTAGACGTCCACCAATACACGGCATATAGGGATCAGCAATACACTTGTAAAAAAATCAATAACAAAAAATATAATTACAAATTATGAGAGTTATTAATAGGTTTTAGCTCCGATGTAGGCCGAGGAGTTCTAGATGCACCCGACTGACTAATTGATTGTAATGCACCTTTATATCTCAGACTAGGAGCTCTAAAACAACCCATCTGATTAAGTATGTTTAAAGACCACATGACATGCATTTTAAAATGGTTTATATTAAATTAAAAAAACGTTTTTTACATTGTTATAATTTAGCTATCACATATTATTTATCTTCAAATAACAAACTAATGGTTTTAAAAATACTTAATCAGTGCCGAGATGTCAAATCAATCGGTGTCTTATGACGTAAGAAGTTGCCGTTACCATGTACACTGTTCGCACACGATACGCGGGTGTAGTTACTAATTATAGGCTTTTTCCATTATGAGAATTGCACGCGTATATTATAGACGTGTCGTATGGCGTTATAAGACACCAGCAGCTTGACCTTTCGCATTTTTACATTTTTCCACCCAGTATTTGAAATGGCAATAAGAACAGCCTTTAAAACTATGATTAAAACTATGATTAAAACTAATTCATTTATAGTCAAAGTAAAGTCAAAGTATCATTTATTCATTCTTAAAAAGGATATTACATTGCTCCGTGTAGCGTGTACACATTTAAAATACTATCAACAATTAAAATTATACACAAAACTACAATACTATAAAAACAATACAATACATGAAATATGAGTAAATAAGATAAATTATATAATAAAAGGGGGATTTAAAATACATAATTATATTATCCATAAACTGCTAACACGATTTTCACATATTGTATTTAAGTAACTAAAATCCGAAAGGTCCACTAATCAACTTCAAGTAAGAAAGTATAATGCATACTCCAAGCAATGAGATACACG
>JAOTQE010082257.1:0-15585 GCA_025631205.1 Nesometra sesokonis
GGCTAGTTCAGACACAGATAATCGTACGCCGCGTACGTTACGCTCCGCTTAATCGTTGAGTCTGAACATAGCCTTAGGCTTTCTACTCAAGCTTATTTCAACCACCAAACCATAGTCTTACAGCATGTAATGTATTTGTTTTTTATTCTTTTTCTTTATGTCAATATGAACAGCGTTCTCACGTGTATGGTTTTAACCATCAAATTTACCGGTAAAAATTAAAATTTACCAGTAAAACTTTTGTTTATTGAAAAAGAATTATGATAATTTTGATTCTCATATGTTTGTCTTCCTTTACTCTTGAGTATTACAGAAAATACATGAATACTCATGTTTACAGTTATGAAGATATTTGGGATAGGGCCAAACCAACCCAAAAGCCATGCCTTACAAGTCATGTTTTTTGGACAGTTGACAAGTATAATTTTTTTTTTCATTAGGAAGAACCCTGGAATGAATAGGTTTTTTTTAATAACTTTACCATCCACCCTTTGAAAAAAAATAACTCTGTTGACATGGTAGATAATGGTAGCGATAAGGTGGATAAAGGTAGTTAACAGGGTTAACCCAATAAAAACTGCCATATCAAGGGATACTACCAAGGATATGGTCAACAATGCTCTACAAGTATACGTAGGAAAATACAGCCAATATTTAGAATAAACATTAAGGTATTAATAACATCAACAGACAGGATAATTATGTATTACCTTACTAGGTAGTTCTCTGTTGTTCTACGTAGATCTCCCTAGTAATATAACATGGTAGATCTAACTGGTCAGAGGGTGTTATTTTTTTTCAAAGGGTATCCGTCCAACCTTATTTTTCTAGCTATATCACTGATGAGACATTTAACATGGGTTTTTTTTATATTTTATATTAATATGTTATAAACTATTTGACAAATGTACAATCTAAAACATGGTAATTTATTGGCAATATTATAGTGTTAATATAGGTTAAACAAAAGTGTGTTGGCGGCGAAAACAGGTTAATCGCTTAAAAGGCCTATAACTACATACTCTATAGAATATTCTATAGTATAATTTTGCATGTATGTTTTACTTATAACCTAAAATAATGCATTGTAATGTTATCAGCTATACAATAAATGTATAAAACAATCCTATTTTATTGCCAGTATTGAAAAGCTAAAAATAGGTTGTGTTATTAACAGTATTATTATTTATTAAGAGAAACTGGGTCTGTGCAGAACCCTGAAGTATAACAAATAACAAGTAATTGATTTTTACAATATCATACTAAGTATATCTCAACGGTTAAGCATTTTTCTTTTCATAACAAAGGTCAAATTTTTCAATCTGTAAATTTTGTTACGTTCATTTATAAAGTAGCTATTCTTCATAATGTGTCCCATTAATCCTTCCTTATAACCAACAAAATAGAGTTATATTCATCAATCAACCAATAATGTGATCACTGTAATCTTCTATTTATCCATCAAATCAATCAATTAATCATCATTACGGTAATCAATCAACCATCATCAATTTATTCATACATTTATTAATCAATAAATCAATAATAAATCTATCAGTGTATCATACATCAACAATATCAATGCATTAATCATCAATTTATCAATAAATCATATCAATAATCAATTTATAAATGAACAAAATAGAAAAAAATGATGGTGATGGTGATTTGATCATCATCAGTTAACTAGATCAACTAATCATTAATCAATCAATTAATTTATCAATCAACAAACTAATAAATGAATTAATTAACTCAACTGATCGATCAACTGATCAATCAATCAATAAATCAACCATCATTATCAATTTATCTACCAATTGATCAATCGTCAAATCAACCAAACATTCGTCACCAATTCACCAATAAATCATGTAGATCAGGCATAGTTTTGGGGTTGGTTTGGCCCTACCCCAAATATCTACAGGCCTCTATGAGCATGCATGTATTCTCTGTAATACTAAAGAGTAAAGCAGGGCAAAAACATGAATCAAAATTATATCATAATCATTTTAAATAAAATTTTTGCTGGTAAACTGTAATGTTTACTGGCAGTAAATCTGATGGCCCAAACCACTGAATCAGAAACTATCAGTTGATATAATTTGTTATTCTGTCAACTTTCCCTTCGCAAATGGCTCAGCTGGTAGTAGCAGTTTTGTTCTGTTTTTCACAAACGGTGAGTTGGCTTTCTGTAGGCTCACAATATCCTCCCAGCCAATTTGCTCACCAAGATGAACGCTAGGCCACTATACATCTACCAGGTTTTACTTGAGGGATCGGAATAAACAACCGGTTTGTTCAAGGTGACCTCATAGACAATAATTATTCATGAATAATTAGTGCTTTTACGTACAAAAATGGCACAAATTAATAAAAAAATATAGATTGTCAAAATATTCCCAGCGGTTCATCTGTCACATAACACAGCACGATGCAAAGATCAGCCTTAAGAAAGGTAGGACGTGAAAGTTTATTTGTTTACAAACTGTCAATTCCTTTTTGTTGACCTCTTATGTATCCTATTAGCCAAAGGTTTAAGACTTTCTTTGAAAATCTAATAATTTTCAAAAATCTAATAGGCAGAAAATCTGGTAAATGTTGGTTAATTTCTTCCCTATTTTTTTAAATACTTGTCAACATTAGATCCTGTATACTGTATTTTACACTGAAGTCAGACATTAGGAAATTCCCACATTCTGACAACTGTACCAGGCTTGAAGAAATAAACTTTGTGATATGTTGTGTAAAAACATGCCATTCAAATGGCTAGACTGGTAAACCACCATTGGTAAGATTTATGGTAACAGGTTGAATGGAATAAGGAGAAAATCCTACAACATTGTTTAGTTAGGCACTCATTAAGAAAAATTATTTTCATACCACCCTGAAGGGAGACACAAACAAGGGTGAGCAGCAATAAAAAACAGTAGGAAGTAGAAGCATACTATGAAGTTAACTAAATTGGGAAAACAACTACCAAGAAATGTCTGGAAATTCTGATTAAATCTCAAAAAATAATATTGACCATGCATTAAATAACTATGGCGCATGTTAAGATAAATGACGCCGACTCCTGGGGATACACTGAACATGTGCAAGTTATAAAATTAGCTTGAAGCAGTTCTCTTTTTAAAAATAAATAGCAACTCAACTGTTGCTAATTCAGAATGCTCAATGACCTGTTGAGTTAAGTCCACTGGTAAAGGCTACTGTAGCCAATCCATGCATGGAGGGTGGGTTAAGTCCACTGGTAAAGGCTAGCCAATCCATGCATGGAGGTTGGGTTACGTCCACTGGTAAAGACTAGCCGATCCATGCATGGAGGGTGGGTTAAGTCCACTGGTAAAGGCTAGCCGATCCATGCATGGAGGGTGGGTTAAGTCCACTGATAAAGACTAGCCAATTGATGCATGAAGAGTGGGTTAAGTCCACTGGTAAAGACTAGCCGATCCATGCATGGAGGGTGGGTTAAGTCCACTGGTAAAGACTAGCCGATCCATGCATGGAGGGTGGGTTAAGTCCACTGGTAAAGTCTAGCCGATCCATGCATGGAGGGTGGGTAAGTCCACTGGTAAAGACTAGCCGATCCATGCATGGAGGGTGGGTTAAGTCCACTGGTAAAGACTAGCTGATCCATGCATGGAAGGTGGGTTAAGTCCACTGGTAAAGACTAGCTGATCCATGCATGGAGGGTGGGTTAAGTCCACTGGTAAAGACTAGCCGATCCATGCATGGAGGTTTGCATCATGAGGCTTGGTTCTGGCAAATTCATAAGGCTCCAATTATTACCAAAATGCCATCAATGGGATCTCTTTTCAGGCTGAGGAGGAATTTTCAACATTAGCGGGCCATGGTATTATTATTTTTTTTTTTAGATTTTAGAACTTACATAGGCCTATGGGGTGGTTGTAATTAAAACTGATGACAGTACGATTTCTTTAAAGAATCCAACCAGCAGAACGAAATAAATTAGAGATCTTTTGATATAGGTATCTATTACAGGTCTATCAAATTTAAACATTAGAATAGAAATAAGTTTATGTAGGGCGCTTTAATGTAAAAGTATTTCTTGTTTTGGTCTATTTACATTATGATGACAATGATTTGTTCAAATAGATATTACAAGAAATTCGAGAAGTTTCACACTAGAATGATTCAATCTTGATTAAACCTGTATATTATGACAAAGGATGTTTTTGCACTTGAAATAAAAAACAGGTTTTTTATTATTTATTATGGCCTTTGGGTTAAGAACACGAGCTGTTCACACTAGTTTTAAAAACCTAGTAAAATCAATTTTGAGGCAGTAATGCATACCTTTGTGATGGTTCTGTGGTCAATTATAATTATTTTATTGGATGTCTAGAAATGAGGATGTCAAATTGTTGATATTATCTCATTTTCACTGGATTCAAGTATGCCCTTGAGCATGGTGACTTTTAAAAACCCGGTAAATTTAATGATTTTTTCGCCCAGATGTTTCCAAATATTCTATCTCCAAAGGTAAAAAATAATAGACCAAATTAGCGCCCTTGTTTATATATGGCACCTCCCTGATATATGGTTTTGTGGGTACATGTATAAATAGGTCGCACTTTTTCCTATAGGCCTACTTCAGTGTTTGAGCAGCCCAAAAGGGCCAACTTTAAAGTTTATTTGTACTTCTTGGTAATTCATTCCAAACCATTGGGACACTCTTATATATAGCCCCTGCACATACCATGATGTTTGTCAATTGCTAAAAATAAAATTAAGTAATTTTTTTCATCATATACACAATGAACGTTCATTCTGTCACACTAGTAAAATACCTAAGAGATAATATGCACACAAAACTCATCCTGGAACACAACACCTCTGTATGCATTTGTATACATTTTACCACACCATTCCCCCATCCCGGTGTGTGTATGTAATTGTTGAATACCTCCCCAACTAAAAATAATTAAACTTGTTGGATAGTATAATACATACTCCAAGCAATGAGATGCATGAAATCATGACCAGATTCAAACTTGTTGGTATTCCTAATTTGTTATCTTGTTTGTATCTATTGTGTGAGTAACAGTACACTCTATTGTTGATTGTAAGTGTAATGACTAACAGACTGGTATTTCAAGAAACCAATACAGTCATAAGATTTATGATTTTGGTTGAAACTAGGGGAAAGGTTGGTTGTGTGAATGTCTTTATGGAATTTGGTCAAAATTTAAAATCAGGCCTCTACAGATTGGTATGGTATTGGTGGTCAATATAGAGTGCATAATACAAAGTCTGTGTGCTTTCACTTTTGAAAAAGAAAACAAATCAGACATATGAAAGAAAATGTAACAGTAGAACAAAAGGAATAAGTGGGTTTTGAGTTATTCTTTGAAAATAGTCAGAGGAGACTCGCGTACATTGACATGAAGAACACTTCAAACCCTTGGGCCAACAACAATGAAGGACCTTTCACTCAGGTCTTTAAAGCATGGTGGAATATAAAGAATAGTACGACATAGGTCCCAAGTTGCAAAAACAGAATTCCTGGAGATTTACTCGTGGTCGTTCCACTACTTTTATTGTGTACCCTTCCTAAAATGTGTGTACATATATCCTTATTTATAAGCTCAACACCTTGCCTTTTATGAAATGATAGTTTTTAAGATGTTTTGTCACTGCTAAAATGTGCTATTACTGTTTACGAAAACAAACAGAACTTCATAATTGCTTATTTTCAAGCAATATTTTGACAATTAATGCTCTGATTGTTAAACTTTTACAAAACCTAGAGAATTTCCTGGAGAAAACTAAATTCCGGGAGAAAAATCTGATAATTCCGAGAGCCCAGGAGATAATCTATAATTCCTGGAGACTCCAGGACAATCCTGGAGACTTGGGAGCCCTAGTACGATTGGCAGTAGATTTGAAAAACATGAGAACAGGTACAAACTGTCTTAAACACAATACCATATTTTACAGTAAGCCAATGGAGAGCACAAAAGTAAATATTATATGCTGACAGTAAGATGTCCCTACAACAAGATGAGCTGAAGTTGAAGTTTCCACAATACAGCACTACCCTAGAAGACCTCATTTACAATAATCAAGTCTAGATGTTAAAACAATCAAACCTAGATATCCATCTCGCATACCTGGCAACCCTACCGATTTTGGCGGTAGGCTACCGCTTTTTCGACCTTGCTACCGCCTACCGCTTTTGCATGGAAATCCTACTGCTTTTTGAAATTTAAGATCAAAATAAAAAACACTTTTTCTAACCGAAGAGTTTTTTTAAAATGAAATATAGACTCCAAAATAAATACAAGTGTTTACTTTAAATATGAATTTCAAAATTGTATTTAATTTGGTTACAATGTCTCAATGAACCACAAATTTTATCTGAAAGAACTAACTGACCAACTTTTCAACAATGAGTCAAGCGTGAACAGCATTAAAAAAATAATCACAAGTGAACAAAAAAACTTTGATATAATATTGTTTCAATCTGAGACTACTATCAGTTTCAATGCCTTTTTAATTGTTGATTTTTATACTCAGTTTTAAAGATTATTCGTCTAAAAGCATTGTGCTTGTAATGTTCGTTTTCAGATCCTTTTCTGAATACAGTTTAATCAAACTTGAATTGAACTGAAAAAAAATATATGAGGCATGACACAGCAAAACCACCAAGTTGTAGGAAAATTGAAAATTGAGTTATTGTTAAAACTTTATTACACTTTTCTCAAGCTTTTCAATTACGAAAATCGGACATCTGTAACTGAAGTTATTGAATAAAATATACACAAAGTTCCTTTGTATTTGTTTATATTTCCTTTTGTTTATTTGCTTATTTCTCAATAACTTCCTGTGCGACAACTTGGTGGTTTTGCCAGGACTAGCCTCATATTTTGAGAGATTGAAATAATAAACTCTGTGCATTGTTGGCAAACATGATGCACAAGGTGACTAACCACAGAGATTTGCAAGCCATTCTCAGTTTTATGATTTATAAGTACTACACTGATCACTCAGTTTATATTGTGTCCCATGACATCACTGGAGTTTGGTTAAAATTAAGAACTGACTCAAGAGAGAAAAAATATTTGGGTTTTTAAATGGAACTTTATATTAGATCACACCCATCTGAATTTAGAAATTTTACTTATTTTTTAACTGTTTTTTATCTTTATAGAAGGAGCATCAGAAAATAATTAATGTAACTGTTTTATCAAAACTACATTCTCAACAATGAAGTAAACAAAATTGATCAACTGATTGATGATAGACTTACCGTTTTTAATGGAGGCAATAAACACAGCAAGTCCCATTGATCAGTTTATTGTTTACTTCATTATCATTCTACCAGGATGAATTGACAATCTTCATAAACTCATTATATTCTAAATGTTTAAATTTTTATTGTTCATATTTCTTTACTGAAACACTATATAAACTGATTTTTTTTTGCATGTTAAAAGCAATGTGTAGTTTTATTAATTTGTAGATAACTTGATTTTCAATTACCATTGTTGGCTCCAGGGAGGTATAAGATACTGTTGGCTCTACCACAATTGTGATCTATGGATCTATGTAGAAATGTTACCATTAAATATTTTTTTATTAAATCATACCTATACTTCCCTGCCTATACCCTCTTCATACTACCAAAAAATGTTATAACAAGTTGTAACAAACAGGATTTATCTTCCAAGATCTTCCGAGATATTTACTGTATTTGTTTCACATGAACCACATGAAATCTTGAAGAGCTAATAGAAACCAATTGTATGTCCATTGTTAGCAAATATTGAGATGACTAAACAGACAGGGATTTGAAAGAAACCTCTGATGTTATGATTTACATGACAGCAACTGACCTAACTTGACTATCAATAGTCAGGTTGTTCAAAATTCCCAATAGTAATGTAAACATTTAGGAAGAGTTTCAGATTTCAGATAAAAGCTAGAATTAAGATGTGAGCAAAGGAGAAAAAGAAAGGTAAGGCTAATCATTGAGCAGGTTTTTGTAAAGGTGGAAAAAATTTTCACTCTCATGAATTGCAGAGGTTCCAACCCTCCAGATTTGTCCGGAAGTCTCCCGAAATTTTAAGTCTCCCGATTTTTTTAAGCAATCTCCCGATTTTTTGTTGAAATTTAAACATGTTCTAGTACCAAAGTTTGGCTTAGAATAATATTTAATAAATAAATACCATACTTTTAAAATAAATAATTGCATATAATCATTTCTAAATTTATTGTAATTGGCACTAGTTTACCCTTTGCAGACCTGGTTTTTTGACCCTTCCTTCATAAAATGCATTAGAAGGGTCAGTATTTTAAGATAGAGGGTGCACCTTAAAAAAAATTCTCTCAAATTTTAGACCTCAGAGGTTGGAACATCTGGAATTGTCACTTGAAAATGGCAAAATCAACCATTAACAATCATTTTGAAATTTAACTTGTTCATATCAACGAAGTAACAAAAACCTAAAATTTTGAAGCTAAATGTTGCATATTTTTAGCCTACTTATATTTTACTTAGCTAGATTTTCTTAACCAGAATTTTAAAACAGATAAAAATGGCGACAAAATAGATAAGTTTTTTTTTTTATTTTAATTTAGCCAATTTGGCAAAAGAGGTCATTTATATTTTAGCCAAATGAGCATTCCAGTAGCCATTGGTGACTTGCCGAATGGTTAGAGTGAGTATAACATGAAACATACAATTAAAAAAGAGAAGAAATAAAGAACATGAAACCAGCCAAGAATGAAGTGACAGCAATCATTTGATTACACATTGCAATGCAGATCCAGAGGATTTTAGGGGGACGCAAAGGCAACCATGGAAACCCTTTGTGGACCACCTCAAAATAGAGCCACCGACAGGCGGACAAGATACAATTAATGAAATTTGATTTTTTTTGCTTGTCATAATGAAACAGAAAAAATCGGGTCACAAGAGGTAAAATTGTCATGAGGGCTTCTGGCGTACTCTATAGTGGGATCCTGGATTCATCCCTGCAATGAAAAAAAAGAAGCCGTTTCACGGTTTCATTAACAATCCAATTTAATCATATAATACTAGTAGTAGTAATAATAGTATGTAAATGTATGTAATTTGCTATAATCTTGTCTACATCCCATACAGTCTACAAATATGCTTAAATTCATTTTCTTGTTTTCTTTAGTAGATTTTGATGAAACTGTAATAAGGTTCTGTACTGTAAGGTGTCAAAAAAGGCAATAAATGTGATTATGGCTGTTGTATGGTATCAAATTTAGATTTTATGGGCACAAAGGAGACAGAAAAAGAAAATATAAGAACACTGGCAATAGACCTATTGTATCATATTTCAAGAAGTTCATTATTATAGGTTTATTATGGTTTTGAAGTTCATGAAGGTGACATAAAGAAAAGAAAGGCAAAGAATGGCAGTTGACAATTAAAGAATGCCACCTACATTATAGACGATTATATAGGCTAGAAATATGGTTAAATTTAAAAATACTTTGCTCAAAGTAAACATGTTTCTTAAGGGTTATTCTGTGTCAAATCATCCAATGAGTTACTTTACCCTGGGATGAGGAAATTTGAAAAAAAAGAAAATGAAAACACCAACTTAATAGGCTAGCAACCTGGTCCAGGGTGACTGGCCAGGACGGGGAACAGGCACCTAGCCGACTGAAGTTTCTAGGTTTTTACAGTGCACAATTCATCGTTTTCCTGTTCTCTGGTCTTCACTTCCTTCCCCACTTAAAAGACACTTCTATTTTATTTTTTCTCCCTGCTTTCCTTTGTCAATTGAAAAAATATTTTACTGAGTTTTGATGTTTATGTAGTTAAGTGAAATATTTACAGTATTTGAAATTTTAATTCATGTTTTTTTAAAAGAAATTTTATAGTAATTTTTATTATGGTAACTCTGTTGCTTTTGGGGTCCCTGGGCTTTTTCATGCCGAATAAATAAATGAAATGAAATTTTATGCGCATGAGTTTTAATTTACTGGTTATATAGCACTTAATTCAAGGACAGAGCTATTGAAAATTTTTTTTTTGAAAGCACAAATGCTTGTTTTTGGTTTTAAGAGATTTTTAAGAGTTTGTCTCATAACCAGATAGATGGCATCATTACAATATTCTCTCCCTGCGGGACAGGATAAATAAAGGGATCAATATATAATCACACTTAAAAAATTAGAACATTTAATTTTATCCTGTTTAGATGATTAAAGATATTGTTCTCAATTTCCCAAGTAATATAAACATTTGTGTCAAGTTTCATATTTTATAATGATCTTGTGATAATGGGGATGTAAAGAATGATCAGAGAGGAAGTCAGTCAGGTATTGCCTATGGCATCCATTAGAGATAGGTTAAAAATGTATTATCATTTGTAAAATGACAACAAAGTCAAGAAAATTGATATTAAAAATCAAGTTTCACATTTTAGAGGAATAATAAGTTCATGACCTTGTAATGTTAGAATATTGATCAATTTTTACTTTTTTATTTTTTTTTTTATTTTTTTTAGTTTTTCAACATTTATTGCTAAACATAGGTCATATACTGTATTATGTTGTGAACTGGTGGTCTACTACGACAGTAACTGTAAGTGCCATTATGGGGACAGGCCTCTGATTTTGGGCTTTGTTGGAAAGCAATGGCCTTGGTGCCTTGGTGAAGTTCAAATTTGAGTTGCAGTCCTTTCAAAACCACCTGCAGCCAGCATCTCCAATATTCTTGTGTTCTTGTGCATAGAAATAGATGAACCAGTTAAAGTTAGGAACAGGTAGATGCGATGTTCACGGTGTATACAGACTGTGATGCTTTAACATTAAATGTGTACTGGGAATTATTGAAAAGAGCCCACGCCACATCTGCACTGTTACCCTGGCGTGCCTCCAAATAATTGCCACTATGAAACCACGGCCGGGCTCAGCCCGGCCCTGCACTAAAAATGGGAAAAAAAATATTGAAAGTTTTTAAGGTTTAGGACGAGGCAAACTCACAAACTGTAAACATCTTTTCTACAGTAACTGCAACAGGGTAATTTTGACATGTTCCTTAGGCAAGTGTAACAATAGTATAGACCTTGCCTTTTTAGGTGAGGGAGAAGCATCACTCACCTACAGTGAACACTCACCTGATGAGTGCCATTCACACCTCACCTAAATACAAACCATTCACCTACAGATCAGTTTAATGTGTTGAGGCAGGACCGGATCCAGAAACGGGCAAGTATAATGTAAATTCAATACCTTGCAGTTTATAGAAGACGTATTAACAGTGATAAAAACACTCAATGAGACGGGTTTCTTCGTAGGCCAGCCTATGCTATACCTCCGCCACTATGCAATAGATTTGGTGGGCCCCTGAAAGGTTCCCCTGTACACCAAAATAAATACAGGGACATAAACAGGATGCAATGAAGGGGGTGGGATGAGACCCCAGTGGCCCCCTTGGATCCCCGCCTGTGAGGAGAGCAATTTGAAGCACACCTGCAATTTTCAGAAGGCAAGGCCTGATAGTATACAATATAGAATAGCAGCAGTGGAATTCAAATTCACTATATAGTATACTAGCTACTAACAGCTAATATCATTTCATCCACATTAATACAACATAAATTAGCCTGATTAATGGACTGTTTACGACATTATGACTACACTGGAATTTAAATGTTTAAAGAGGCTTAATATGCAATTAGGAATTTTATGTTTAAACTTGGTGTGTAGCATCATGGTTTAAGCTTCATTCGCACTAGACTTATTTCAGTAAAATTAACTCGCCAAGTACAGTATGCCTAGTTTGACCAGTTAAGTCCTGTGTGGACAACTTAGGAAACATCACTAACCATGGCCTTGGTGAAATATTCTTTTTTAGTTTGCAATTGCGGCTTAAAACACGTAACTGCTAAAACAGGCATTTTTTTGTCTGTTTTAGCAGTTACGTGTTTTAAGCCGCAATTGCAAACTAAAAAAGGCTTGGTATCTCATTTCTGCAACTGATGGAGACATGCACAGACTGGAAAGTCTTGAACAAATAACATATTCAAATTCATTAAGACTCCTCGGAGTTTTATTTTCAGCTGTTACGGAAATGTCTTTGCAACCAGTAAAACCTTGAGTCATGAACTAGTAGCAAATTAGTTCCAAGACCAATGAGATACCCCCCCCCCTTAAGCGATTTTATGGAAACCGAGATTTACCGGTTAGTTAGACAGGAAAAAGTCCTGTGCAGACAGCCTAGAAAATCTCACAGCGTACTAAATCTGATGGTCATGATTGGTCAATAGTTACAATTTTTCCACGAACAATCGGGGAAGTTGAACTTGGTTGAACTTTCCCGATTCGTCGGGGAAGCCTTGCCGATTGCATCGGGGACAAAATTCAGTGTAGCAATTGTGCTAAAAACGCTGTAGCGATTTTTATGGAAAGTCTGTTAGTTTTATTGAAAGGCCTTAACACTATGTTTATTATATATTATGTGATTAGGAAATGTTGAATTTAGTGCACATTAGTTAAAACCAGGTTAAAAATTGGCAGTGGATCTTTTCAAGAGAATTTTTTTTTAACACAAGCTGCAAAATTCCTATGGGAAAGGCCGGTCTAATTATGGAATAGACAAGGGAATTATATTTCATGCACAAGGGAATTTCCTGTAGCAATAACATTAACTATAGATCAATGTTTCTAAGCTTAATACGAATTACTGTTTGAACTTGCTGTATACCGGCAGAAAAACAAGGAGAAATCATTGTACTATTATTTAGATTCATAAGATACGCAAACCCAGTGTTCTCCAGAGTATGGTTTAGCCATCAAATTTACCGGGAAAAATTAAAATTTATTCGTAAAATATTTGTTAATTGAAAAACAATTATTACTATTATTAATTGATATAATTTTGATTCTCATAAATTTTTTGCCCACCTATACTCTTTAGTATTACAGAGAATTGTTTGAACAAGATAATATAAATTTATCCAATGTAAATTTGTTTAGTTAGATGCCCATACTGTATAACTGAGAACACCTGTGAGTCATGTACTAGCTGGTCTGTGCACCTTAAATTACTGGTAAACGGAATGCAGTTGTATGGGTTTGAATTTCTTGGTAGTATAAGTTTAAGGTAATTCTGTTGTAAGCTTTACTTTGCTACTTTTCTCATTGTTAAGCGCATTGAGGCTGTGCATAATGCACTATAAAAACCTAAATTATTATTATTATTAAATGTTGTGAAATCGTTACTAATTTTATACCAGGTTTTGCCTTCATTTCAGATTATTCGATAAAATATACATTGAACCAAATTTAAAAAAAAACGACTGCACAAAATCAATGCAGACCATAATGCATTGTGAGTCCACTAATTGGTGATATTTTGTTGTTTGGTTTTTTCCTCGTATGGATATTTTTCCCCCCCTTTAAACACGGCTTAAGTTAATTAAATTGTATACTTACAAGCTACATCAACCTGAGCACCTTTACTAATAATAGTTCCAATAGTGTTCGACACCAGGCACCGGTACACGCCCCTATCACTCCGACTAGCACTCGGTATGGACAGCACGTCTTTGTTTGGATTTGGGTTTTCTATATTTACACCATTTTTCTGCCATGAATATTCTAACGGTTGATCGCCTGTTGCTAGACAACTTAACGTTTCACGATTTCCTTCTACTATGATGTTATCTTCAGGGTGTATTCTTATAAATGGTTGATTATCTGAAAATAATAAAATTAAATTATGTTAAATATGACAAACATATTTTTTTTTTTTTAATAAACAAATATCTAAAAGTACAAACTGTTTTATAACCGTCATACCTTGACGATTTAGCTGGCGTACCAAATGTATGAAAAGTTAGGCGAATACACTGGTGGGTAGTTTTGTATTATACGAGAAGAAACTAAAAATTGTAGTTGCTTTATTATTACAAGTAAAAAGAATCTTTATGTTGCCCAACCACAGAATGTATGTCTGTCTGTCGGAAATCAATTTTATTTTTCATCTTTTTATGGTCATTATGGGTCATTCTTGCAAATCTTGTTCTTTTTTTTAGCCCTTATATAAAACAATTGATAATTTACACATACTTGAAAAATGAAAAATTTCATTAGCAAAAACAATTGACATTATTGAAATTAATTATTAAATTAAATATTATTAAACAAGATAAATAAAATATTGATTTAAATTTTAGGGATATCACCTTTCAGATCAATTTATTTGAAAAACTAAAAATCATGATAAACATCTGGTGTAAAAAAATAAAAGTTTTCTGATAAATTGATATATAATGAGATAAGCGTTCAATCATGGTTATGTTTTATTTCCATAAAATAAAGCTTAATTTTTTGTGAATAAATACTGAGATCCCTTTATTTTCATGGGTCTAAAAATTAAACATAAAAAAATAAAAGCTATGCTCACTCTAACCATTCGCCAATTTGCCAATAGCTACTGGAATTCTCATTTGGCTAAAATAAAATTGACCTCTTTCGCCAAATTAGCTAAATAAAAATCACCAAAAAATGTCCATTTTGCAGCCCTTTTATGGGTTTTTATCATTGTTGAAAAATATAATTTGGCTAAAAAAAATCAGCAATCTTTAGTTTGGCTAAGAAAAAATTGTCCATAGAGTGAGCATAGAAAAGGATCTACAGAAGTTCAATGTCTAAATGAAAATGCTTATGTTAGTTTCTATAAATAGATTAATGACTCATAAATCGTATCAAACATTTAATCACAAATATGTTTGAAAAAAAGAACATTTATGAAGAATAAATTGAATGACAATTTCCTTAATATGTAGGTCAGTAAAAAACCTATAAATGAAGTACTAATATTTGTATTATCAACCATATCAATCTCACAAAATTTTGTTCTAGAATAAATGACAGAGACACAATTAAAAAAAAGTATAAGTGAGGGAGAATTTGTTTCCAAAACGAGAGATATTAAAAACAAAAAAATAGGTTTAACTTTTAATCATGATTATGATGAAAAAACAAAAGCTGATATATTCAATTCTAAAATAAAGCATACTATACTACAAAGAATGCAGAGGTCCCAAGTATGAGAAGTTAAAAATCAGGAGATTTTATGTCGGCTGCTTTGTCAATCAAATTTCCATAAATGTGTGATGCGTCACAATAAAAAACAGAACACAGAAAAAGTACTAACAACATATAAAAGATCTATAATATTGTATATAAATTGTATTTAAAACCGAGAGCTGGCATTTTTTGAAGGAACAACCGATTTTGCTCCTAGGCTAGGCCAAAACCCAGTGCTATGAATTTTTGAAAGACACTTAAAATTTTCAGAAGAAAAATGTATTTTTTCAGGAGGGCAGTAGATACATTATGTGTATATTCCAATTAGAGAATTTTATCAATTTTACCCTAAATTTTCAAAGAATTGTAGGGTAATTTTAAATTAACCACCTCAATGGTTTATCAAATTAAATGTTTATGGAAGATACGAATATACTGTACAGGTAAGCCTTCAATAGAACGAATTAGCGATGTCCTGTGACGTCACGAAAACTTGCCTTCGTGGGTACGAGAACCAAAACAAAGCGTAAAGTCCCA
>JAOTQE010082268.1:0-15582 GCA_025631205.1 Nesometra sesokonis
TTTTCCTGTCGATCGTTATAAAAATCGTCATTTTTCAAAATTAACGATCGAAAACGCCGTTTCAAATCGCCGTTTTTTAGAATAACGATTGACAGGAAAAGAGGCTTAAGGGTCACATCATGTCCTGCTGCCCGATTCAGGCATTCATTCATCTGTCCACGGCAGGGGATGTGTGAACCAGTACACCGGGGTAACCTCTTCTTACTCATCTCGAAAGATGTACTAGGTTCTTTATAGTGCACCAGAGCCGTATGTATACACTGGGCCTTTGGTTTATAGTCCTTATCCGAGAAGACTTGTTCCTCCAGCAGAACCATGGTGCGAGTGGGTCTAGAACCCATGCTGTTGTCATTGCTATGGTTCACGTTTCCCCTGCATTAATCGCTCGGCCATACAACTTGCACATTAGGGAGTCTGATCAATTTTATCCTACATTTTCAAGAAATGCAGGGTAAATTTCAATTAACCACCTCACAGTCTTATTACATTAAATGTTTATAATGAATAGGAACAAACTCTACGGCTAAGTGACTAAGTAGAAACTAATCCAATTATCCATTGTGATAAGACTTGACAAAACTTTCTAATGGGGATGCACACCTAATGGAATTATTTCCAATTGGGTCCTTCTGGGGTTGATTAGGCAAGACACATGGAGACAGTGCTTTACTATGTCCTGAAGAGTGTACAGCGTACAACTACCAACAATTTATGTAAAATGTAAATTTATGTAAAATTTAATTCAATTCAATTCAATCTTTATTGTCCAAAAAATACAACGTACAGTTTGGAAAATTGTCATTAGATACAGGACAGGACACTACCATAATAAAAACGTCAAAGAACTGGTTTAAGAAGTTATGAATACAGTAATAACAATTATTAATAATTGTCAAAGATAATACCTATATACAGTAAAATACATTACACCATTTAAATAAATAAATTGGAATATTAAGGTTAAACATTTAACATAAAAAAATACTGAGTTTTTTAAAAATTACAGATAAAAAACAAAAAACATACCACTATCTATCACCCGATTGATTAAAAATTATAATAGAACGAGGGAGAAAGGTATTTTTTAAAACCTTTGTACGAGAATAAAGATTACAAAGACGACGCATAGAAGGTAGGAAATTGTATTCATCGAAAAGTGGATGCCTATTCTGAGACATAATTCGATCAGATAATGCAGATGTAGACACTTCATATTAAGGATTAAGGTCATCAAGAGGAACATTTAATAAACGGCTACCTCTTTTAATAATTTTAAGCAACTGATTTTTATCGCTTACACTAAGACAATTACCCCAAACTGCATAACAGAATGTAATAAGAAAGTATAATGCATACTCCAAGCAATGAGATACACGCCATCGTGACAAGATTCAATATTTCGACATAAATTATGTCATCATCAGGAATGAAATAACACTGAGATAAATGCCACTCTGAGCTACACTCCTAATACTGTTGTGTTTACCTTCTTCATCATGAAATGTCCTTGTAGCAACCTGATATCCATCACCATCATACCCATAATAAATAAGGAAGCCTAGATTAGCCGACTTCAAACTCTCAACACGATACTCATAGGTTAGCCTTGGTGGCTCTACAATTGTGAAGTTGCCAGATGCTTGTGTCACCCATTTTCCAGTCCATGAGTTCTCTGGAAACACACCATAGTAGTATACAGAAAGCTCAAATGGAGTGCCAGGTATCTTGGGACCAAGTTCTATAAAAGTAGCAACATTGCTTGATTAATAAAGAAGTTAAATTGAGAAAAACCAGTGCTGAGCGGGTTGTTTTTAGACATATCACTGGTTATCAGCAAAAGCATAGCTAGCCTTAACTTTTCCATTCAACAATTAGTCATGGGCTAAAACTTTTGAAATTGGCTAAACATATAAAAACTTTTGGCAGCCATTTAGAATAAGACTGACTTAAAATCACAAAATAGACCAAAAACACAATTCAATTAGCTAAAGCAAATTGGTCAACTTTAAGTGTAACACCAGTCTAGTCAAATTTTGCAATTTACACTAAAGTGGAGGATTTTTTCTTCTTTTTTATCATCCCTTTTACTTTTTATGTACAGCGCTTAGAGATTTAACAACATTCAGTAAACTATTGTTCTAGGATCCAGGCATTGAGACTTTAGCATTATCATTATTATTATTATTATTATTAAATAAATAATAATTAACCGCTTGCTGCCATTAAACCAACGCTAAAGCAACGCCGGCTTCAGCCGTGCACCACTAAGGCAACGCCTGGATTTTAATTTTTTTTCCCTAATTTTGTGCGTGGTGAGAAGCGTTGTTGAAATTCTCCCTACCGTTCAAGGAACGTTCCAACAAAGTTTGGGTGGTGTGACCGGGCCTTAATATTATTTTATTTCAACATCACCTACCAATAGATTGGTGCACCAACTTAAACATCAATGATGGAGGAGGAATGTGGCCATTACGCACTTCAACTTTAAAATAATTCTCAGCAAAATCACTCTCCCAGCATTTGATCCCCTTCTTGGTAGCATTATCAGTTACCATGAAAGTCGTGGGTTCCACTTTATACTACAAAAGCAAAAGATAATTTGTAAAAATTAACTAATTTGCCTGAGTCGTAGGGTTATAAACTGTAGACCTACTGTACACAAACAAATCATGTCCACAATAAAGAACCTAGTACACCTTTCTAGAAAAGCAGGAAGTTACAATGGGATTCTGATCCACACACAACTGTGCCTTCAACCAAAAAAAAAAATAACAAAAGTTCTCCCCAATATGAAAAATGTTAGTCATGGTCTCTGGAATATGATGATAAATAAATAATTCACTTACTCAGAGACAGAAATTGTAGACATACAATGTTTTGGCTCCTTTCAATAAGGGATTGATCACGTGAATGGTGGAGTGCCGTCAGGTGACGCTCAGGTATGAAATAGATATATTAGTGATCATTTATATTGGGAGATCTACCCCTCTTCGGAAGAACCACCTAAGTTATACGGCACACCCAAGATCCATAAATAGAATGCACCGTTACGACCTATTGTCTCATGCTGTGGCAGTATTTCTTATAATTCTGCCAGATACCTAGACAAGGTTTTGAAACCTCTCCATGGTAACACCGACCATTGTGTTAAGAATAGTCAGGACTTTGTTGATAAACTCCAAGGTTTAGTGGTTCCACCCTGCAAAAAGTTGGTCTCCTATGATGTTAGTGCCCTGTTTACGAGCATACCGGTGAGTGACGCTATCCCGATCATAAAACAACAGTTGGATTCCGACACTACTCTCTCGAACTGCACTGAATGGTCTGTTAATAAGCTTTGTCAACTTCTCAAGTTTTGTTTAAGTACCACATATTTCATGTGTAACCACAGATATTATCAACAGCTACATGGAGCAGCCATGGGTTTTCCAGTGTCTCCGATTGTTGCAGACATTTACATGGAACATTTTGAGGAGGTGGCTTTACGATCTTCCCCCAAACCTCCCACTCTTTGGTTACGATATGTTGACGATATGTTTGTGCTCATCCATGAACATGATATCGAGTCGTTTACGGAACACATCAACGGTGTAGATCGCAACATCAAATTTACTATGAAGCCCGAAGTCTATGGATCTCTTCCGTTTTTAGATCTGTGTACATGTTATGGATGACGGAACGACCAAGATTACTGTATACCGTAAACTCACCCACACGGATCAGTATCTAAATTTCGCCTCCAACCATCCGATTCAACACAAACGTTCCGTCGTACGAACTCTCATGAACCGTGCTGACCGTTACGTCTCCAACGATACTGACCCTCAATATGAAAAAGAACATGTCCAGCGTGCCCTTCATGCCAAAGGCTACGAGGATTGGGCTTTGGTCACCCCCACTACACGAAAACCCACCACCAAGGACAAGAACAACTCGTACAACACGTACATAAGGACCATCTCCGAGGAGTTAGCAAGGACGTACCACCAACACAGTGTGAACACTTACATGAAACCCATTAACACCCTGAGGTCTCAACTCGTTAAACCTAAGGATTGTACACCGTTGGAAAGGCAGTCGTGTGTTGTGTATAAAATCAAATGTGACCAAGATGACTCTCACTTTTACATCGGAGAGACTAAACGGACTGTTGCCACTCGTTTCGCTGAAAATAACAAATTAGACAATCCAACCGGGATCGGTGAACATCTTTCTGCGACTGGACATACTGTCAGTCTAGACAAAGTGCAGATACTTGGCAAAGAAGTAAGGTCAAGGAGGCACTTTATATCAAGATCAACAAGCTCCCCCTTTTTGTACAACACGACTCATTTTGTGGTGACATCTCACATTTTGGACTTACATTTTAAAAAGCGGTAGGATTTCCATGCAGAAGTGGTAGGCGGTAGGGAGGTTGAAAAAGCGATAGCCTACCGCCAAAATTGGTAGGGTTGCCAGGTATGGTGTTTATGTCATGTGACAGTCAAAACTACTATTCCACGATAAAGTTACTAATATAATGCATGAGAACAAATTATACTGTTCACCATTTTCACAGGAAGGAGAAAAAAATGTGCCACGTATGGTTAGGCCCAGAACAATGAAACTACATCTCTAGACACCTGTAAATCAATGTATGGCGGCGGCGCATATCAAACGAACCCGCAACTGGCAGCTCAGATGTTTGCACGTTCACTAGCAGGGGCGGATTTAAGGGGGACCAGGCCGGCCTCGCCCCCCCCCCCCTTTTCGGAGAGTAAAATATATCAATATTATTAAAAGCAAGTCTTAGGCAATTTTAAAATTGCCTCCAGGTCTTTCTATGACCAGTGAGCTGTAATTGATTGGCTAATGCAGATCGATTGCAAATTGTGATTGGACAACCAGTAACACAAGTGCAAAACCATTCGGTTTACGAGGCGTAGCTCCGTAGCTTACGCTAAACAGGGTTTTCAGGAAGCACAAGTTATGCTTCAGATTAGTGACTTACGCTAATCGCTGGCTAGTTCAGACAAATAATCGTACCCCGTGTACGTTACGCTCCGCCTAATCCACTCACTAATCCTCATAGGACTTGATTTTGAAAGCATGACAACACTCAATTTAGGATGTTAAATGAAGAGCACCTCCAGTGGGCGAGGTTTTGGCAGATATGGAAAGCAGTTGCTGCCTGATGATTGGTCTTTTTACGAATTAAACCTAATCACCGTCTTGCACCAAGACTGCTCTCTATTGGACGTGATATGAAATATAAAATAACTTAATATTATATAACACAAAAAAAATGACAAAGATTAACAGAATCCTTAAATCCCAAACCACCAATTTATTTCCAATTGAAGAACAGACAGGCAGCGGATTGTATCTAATATTCATTAAATGCCCTGAACATGTATAATAATAAATGTCCTGAACATGTATAATAAGAAATGCACCAATTAGTTACTGTAAGCATTTCATAAAGGCACCTTAGACTTGAATAAGCCCATACAGTATCAACACGAATAAAAAAAACACTTATACTGTTGAACATTGTTCATTTCTCCAATTCAAATATCATAAACTATCTTTAAAAAATCAAAACTTAGAAGCCTTGTGACTATACCACTGTGCAGAGCTATTTAGAGGACGATAAAAAGTTTTCAATGTATACTCTATAACAATAAATATGTCGCCTATAATTTATAACAATGAGTATTTCCAAGCACAAGATTTGGAAAATTTTCAGTCTGTTGATATTGAACTTTTAAATTTTTTTAGTATGTTCCTTTTCTGTATTATTTTTATTCTATTGTTTTATATTCCTAAACAGTCTAATTTTGGAATAATTTTAATCATTTCTAAGAATATTCACAATAATTATATGTATTCCTTACAATTTTCAGGATATACTTATATATTTAGCTAAAGAAATTGTGAGATATCCAAGTTAGAAAAAAGCAAACCAAAAAACTGTTAAGTTACTCGGCCTTGCACAACACAAGGTCTTCTTAGTCCTTAAGTTCAGTCAGTCAGTCTAGAGTATTAAATTTTCTTTGACAAAAACTTTTGATATGCCTATATTTGGTCATGATGACATCACATCAATACCATATATTGGTATATCATTACCATATGCTAAAACATCACAAAATCAAAGCTTTTATCAAATAAAATTTGAAAGTCTAGATTCAGCTTTATAGTCTACTCATCATGGGTAAACACTAAGTTATCTGTTAAACTAAAAAAAAATCAAAACAAAATTGCGTCTAAAGAGTGGCCAACTATGACAGATTTCACTATGCACACTACCCATCAATTTTGTTAATGCATCTAATTAAAATTAATGGTCTCTACAATAACAGATGTTTTTTTTTTAATTAAATATTTTATTTCAGTACAATTTAAAGTATTTAGGAATATAAATAAATTTGTAGAAGCAATTTAAAAAACTGAATATCTATGAAGTCAATATATCCCAATAGAGTAGGCGAGTAAAAATTTCTATAAGTAAGCCTACTGTAGTTACACTACGATATAACATTTATCAAGGTGGAAGACCTACCACCTGTTACTGACATAAGCTCATCTGAATGGAAATGCCTCAACAAAGCAAGCACTGCCAAAGGACATAGCCAGCACTCTGAAATTCACAACTGTTCTCAAATATTGTGGTTTTCACAATACAATTAACATGGTAGATAATGGTAGTGAAAAGGTAGATCTAGGTAGTTAACAGGGTTAACCCTATAAAAACTTCCATTCACACATAACAAACATTATCCTACTAAGACCAAAACCCATGAACAAATGATATGCTGACAGCAATGCCCTAAAAGTACATAAAAAAGTACAGTCATCAATAGACCTTCAGACTAATTAAACTGACATCACAACAATCATTTAATGACCTTAACGTACCAATAACAATACTGTGCTACTAGGTAGATCTTCCTAGTAATATAACAAGATAGACCCACCTAGTTGGAGAGTGTTATTTTTTTCAAAGGGCCCTTTGAAAAAATAACACCCTCTGACTAGGTAGATCTACCATGTTAAATTACTAGGGAGATCTACCTAGCACCACAAAGAACTACCTAGTAAGGTAGTATATAATTACCCTGTCTATTGATGTTATTAATGCCTTAAGAGTTTATTCTAAATAATGGCTATATTTTCTAGTATACTTGTATAGCATTGCTGACCATATCCTTGGTAGTATCCCTTGATATGGTAGTTATTATAGGGTTAAAGACTATTTTGACATTATTTTTTCTGAGGTTTAAGGTGAGTAGCACATTGCCAATATTACAGACTTTTATAATTATATGTGAGGTGGTGTGACAAAATGAGTTGTGTTGTACGCCACGTGATTTTGAGGTATCAACCAAAATAGGCAGAAAGTCATAAATTTATAAAAATGAGGTTCATGTTGTTTTGTTATGTTTAATGCTTAACTTTTATGATAAAAAAACATCCTGTTTATGTTTATTGACAACAAATATGTTTTCAAACTACATTATGTATAGGTAATTTTGTAAAAAATCAATGGAAAAACAGACAGGAAGTCAACAGTTCTTTTTATCTTTAAAGTCGATTTTCTATAAAGTGTGTTCTGTGTGTATAATTTTAAATGTTTATAGGGTAAACTAAATTTATGAACTTTAAATAAAAAACAATTAAAAGCTTGTATTCTCTTCTATATAAATATAACAATAACTCAATTTTGGTTTTCTGTACAAAAAGACTCATTTTGTGGTGACACCTCACATATATTTTAACTCTTATTTATGTATTCTCATTTACTTATGTTTTTTTAATGAGCATACTTAATCTATGCACACATGTATGTACGTAGATTAATAATGTAGAATGAACTTCATGATCCTTTGCATGTTAATTATTCTGCTTATTAGTATGTCACTATGACCGAGAAATGGTATGAATAAATGGTACATGGTACATTAATTTAAATTGGTTTGAAGATTTTAAAGGGGCATTTTTTTCAACATCTGTCAAATTCACCATAGAAAAACATTTCTTTGAAAATTTACAAGTTTAATATTATTTCAAAAATAATAAACATGGGTCAGTTACATGAATACTTTTTAGTTTTATTCGCAAGTGTAAAACATGAAAAGATACTGAACTCTATTCGGTAAGCCCAACACTGTTACATCCCTGAACTGTCTTTGACAAAATCGCAGCAGTTAATATATTAAGAGTTACTTACATTATATAGATACAGTATATTAATATGAACATAATTCAATAGTTGTTTAATATGAATTGCTTAATTTTACAGAATTTAATTCTTTTGTTTAGGTTTAATGATTAAAAAACAACCCATACAATATCAGAATAGAATACTGTGCTTTTTCCATTGAAACTGACAAAAATCAAAATAAATCATCTAAGAATTGAGTATTTTTGTCAACTGATGGACGAAGATAAAATTTGTTTTATAAAACATTAGTGGTACACAATCATTTTTAAAATAATTTTAATGGAGAAATTAACAATTAAAAACAGGAATACATTGCAGTTGCAAAAAAATCAGTTATTGGTAATCAACAAAATTGTGAAATTTATGGTTTAAAAGTTCATTTTTTTTTAAATCATGAAAATAATGGGGAGCGAAAATCAAGGGTTCTATAAAGTAATTACAATAAAGTGCTTTCTTCTAACCGAACACAATCGTGTATTGTATCACTCCTGACAATTAAAGGCCCATTCATTCCAAAATTGTGTGTTGTCAACAAAAAAATTAAAATATTCTAGATGTTACTATTTTGTATTCATATTCATAAATACAATACTGATATGCCATGTTTATGTCATTATATTACTTCAAAACATTACAAAATGTAAAATAAGAATAGAATTTGATTTGTTCTTGGGATCTTAAAAAAATAAAGCAAATGAAAAGCCTGAAAGATTCTGATAAGTATTAGCTTTTTCTACTCAAGGATAAAAAGAAACAATTATATAGGTAGCTAAACATTTTTATTATTAGAAATAATAAAACAGGTAAATTGCCAAAGAAATTTAATTTTCATTGATTTTGGAAGGAATGCCCCTTTAAATAATTAATTTTATTAATTTTTTTGTTCTTATGGAAACTCCCAAAAACAATATCATATTTATAGTTAAATGGAAATTCTGCATTCATTTTACACATTCAAAAACTTATAAGCTTGCCAAAGACATTTTAAACACACACAATTCTGCACACTTTAAAGTCTGTTTAAAGGCACTTTCTTCCAAAATCTCAAAAAAGAAATTTCTTTAAAAATCTACTTGTTTATTATTTATAGAATAATAAAAATTGTTAGTTACCTGCATATTTTTCAAGTATTATCATCGAGTAGAAAAAAGCTAAAAATTATTGAACTTTTTTGGCAAGGCCTTGATGATTTCTTGGATAATTCCCAATAGTTTTTGTGCATTTTTTTAATGTTTGGTAGTAAAAAAATGACATAAATATGACAGATCAGTATTACACTAATAAAAATTTGAATATAATATAGTAAAACTTACAGTAACCAAAAATGTTTATCTGGAGACAACCTCAATTGAAGGTTGTTGAAACTACCAGTCAGGTTAGTAAAAATTGCTTGGTTTGTTAAAACCTAAAATTTATACTGTCAAATTTAGAAGGTTTTAATTTCATTGACAAGAGATTTTTGGAAGAAATGGGCCTTTGTCTTTCAAGATTGTCCATGCTTCAGTGAGCAAAACAATATTGTATTCACACTCTAGTACATATTCAACTCTATGTCTTTCAAGCAAGAAATAATATATCATAACAGAGGGTCTTTAAAAGGTACTGTAACTAAGGATTGCAAATAGTAAATTATCACTGTTCTATAAGAGAGGTGTGCAATTATTCTGAAAACAGTAATTCTCTACATAAACCAAGATTGAGTGGTGTTGATTGGTGGTTAGCATGCTTGCCTTCCAATCCCAAGGTCCTGTGTTCGAACCTGGCTCAACACTGGGTTCTTTCACATGACATAAGAATGCCACTCTCTGATCCTCTTAAGGAGACTTAGTTTACAAGGGCACATCTTTTTGAGTGGCGCTGTAGCTTGGTTAGGTTAGCATGCTTGCCTTCCAATTCCGAGGTCCTGGGTTCGAACCTGGCTAAAATCTAGGTTCTTTCACACGACATAGCAACACCTCTCCCTAAGAGGATTAGGGTGTGGCGTTGTTATGTCATAAGGAGACTTGGTTTAGAAGGCATGATGTAGATCTCATCCTGTGACTGACGAGAAAACTCGCTGTTGGATGTGACATGAAATAAAAGAATACAGGATTCATAACCAAACTTCAGTTCAGTTGTTCAGGGCATGGAAAGCTACATTACGATTAGACAGGATTCGAACCAAGAAGCTTGGAAATGGAAGGCTGGTACCTTAGCACACCTACTAAACACTACATTCCACACATCAAAGCAACACGGCACAAAATTGAATTGCCTTGCTCATATTGCAGTAATTTTCTGTATTTTTCTTAAAACACAATTTGGTTCTAAAGGACACCCTCTATTATTTAGAAGAAAGTATGTTCCATTACATAAATGCAATTTTAATATATAGTGAGCATTCTCTTTGGTGTAATGTGTATTAAATAAGCCCCAATCAATCCATCATGAGTTAAAACATTTTTCCTCACACACTTAAAACAAATTTACAATTATTAAAAATAAAATCATGTATGAATACATACAATGTGCTGATTTTTAACCAACAAAAATAATACTTAACACAAATATAATAAAAGATAAATTTGAATTCATCACTTCAACCAAACACTATGTTATACACCCATCATCCCTTTCTCTAAATTACAATTTATTAATGTGCAATTAAAAATGAATATTTCATCACTTAATTTAATTCATTTCCAGCTCATCATAACTGTTTAAATCCCACTTACAAACATATAGATTAAACCATTTGGAGTTGTATATTTATCAACAAAAAAGTGGACTTATTACATTAATTTATATTTCAGATTTAAAAAAATAATACTTAAAACATGCATTCACATACCAGGTATGGAACCTATACATAAAATATGAATTGATAATTATATTACCAAACTAAATAAAACCTTTAAAATTATACTCCACAATGAAAAATAAGTGATTTGTAATGTTACTATATTAAAATTGTAGTGTGGTACTGTATGTGCAGTTGAAAATACGCTCAATAATTACTATTAGAGCTTTTCATATACTGATATCAAATTACAGTATTTATACTGCATACAAGATGCAATACTTATACTGTATTATGCAATATTTATACTGCATGCCTACATGCAACATACAATATTTGTACTGCATACATGTTTATATTTGTATGCTGAATACAGAATTCAATATTTACACCGCTTGCAATATATAATATATTGCACAAGATACAATATTTATACTGCATACAAGTTAACATACCATATTTATACTGCATGCAAGATACAATGTTTAAAGTATAGTACAGTACATGCAAGATACAATTGCATGATGTAAGATACAATACATACTGCATACAACATACAATATTTATAATGCATGCAACATAAATATGTATATTGCATGCAAATGTATACTGCATGCAACATACAAGACATACTGTATACTGCACACAACATACAATTATTTATAATGCATAACAGTACAATAATTAGGCTGTTGAATAAAACAATGTGTCTTTTAACCTTATACTGTTATGTCAATGTGAATTCAGTTTATTACACTGCATCCACAATGCATTGAAACATAGCATGGTCTACTATGCATATCTATCTATGCAAATATCCCATATAACATACACTCTAAAGATATAATACAGTACAGTATCTGTAGTGTGTCCATAGATGTATTATTTTAACAGGTAGATAGTGAACTTCCACAGAATACATAACACCAAAGTATAATCCATTGAAGCGCCTACTATTGAAGAACATGTCCAGAATCCAACCAGTGATATTGTATACAGAAAATTTAAGCTTCCAATCTTTCATAAATTTTTCTGATTTATCAATAAATGGAAAGAAATTTAATCCAAATATAAAGACACCTGACATTGTAAAATTTATGCAACATAAATTAATATATTTATGACAAAAAATGTTAAAAGTACAATAATTATAAAACAATTATTATTAAACTCAAATGTTTGTGACGAAAGCTGACGATCGTCAATAGTAGGCACCTACATAGGATTGCAATTCTACAGTATTAAGTTCACTATCTAGCCATAAACAATAAATCTATGATTGCATCTTATTGATAGGCTCATGATCTGATTACACATTACAGTTTACATATTCTTCATTATTGTTACTACATGAAGGTAAAAATAAAACATGGAGGAAACATGCTGATTTTGAACCAACAAAAATGAAAGAAAATCATCAAATTAAAAAAAAGAAGAAAATTCCTCAGTTGAAAAATATAATGACTGCCAAACGTTATACGACTGCTGCTCCGCATCCTGCTCGGCAGGCACTCATGTTCGCTACGAATGTCCACGTGTCTGTGTGCGGGTTGTACTTCTCAACACTACGTAACCTGTTTGTGCCATCAAATCCGCCAAACACGTATATTTGGTTGTCAAATGCTACTACAGATGGCCAAGCCCTGGCTACTTGCATTGGTTGGATGGACGACCATTGGTGTGTTTGTGTATTGTACCTACAAATAATATTAAAAACATCAATTATCATTTTACATAAGTCAAACAATGCTTTAACAGCACTCCCTACGTTTCATAATTAGTATAGTAGAAGCCTTACTGTACATCAGTACATCAGTGGTTGGTAAATTAATGGAACGCATTATAAGAGACACCTTAAATGATTACTTGGAATCTAATAATTTGTTGTCAAATGAGCAGTATGGTTTCAGAAAAGGACGGTCATGTGCATTACAATTGCTTGAAGTTTTAGAAAATTGGACCCTTAATTTGAATAATTCTGATGGTTTTGACTGCGTGTACCTTGACCTGAAAAAGGTTTTTGATAGTGTCCCCCATAACGTTTAATTGTTAAATTACAAAATGTGGGTATAAATGGTCCTTTGTTAAATTGGTTTGAAGAATTTCTATCAGGTCGTACACAATGTGTTTGATTAAATAATACCATATGTTCGTCAATTGTTGTTAAACGTGGAATTCCACAAGGGAGTGTTATTGGCCCTAGTCTTTTCTCTATTTTTATTAATGATTTGCCCTACTTAATTGATTCTTCTATTCGTTTGTTCACGGATGATACTAAGTTATTTAGAATAGTTAATAATATTGATGATTCTGTTATATTGCAAAGGGATTTAGATAAAGCATTGGAGTGGTCTAAGTTGTGGCAACTTCCATTTAACGAACACAAATGTAAAGTAATTCATTATGGTAAAAAAAATCCCTGTTGCTTATATGAGATGTCAGGATATTTGGTATCTGAGGTTATGAAAGGGATTTGGGTGTTATTTTTTACTCTAGTTTGACTTTTAGTTTACATGTGGCAGATGTTTGTAAAAGAGCAAATAGGAAATTGGGTATGATATGTCGTTCATTTAAATTCCTTAGAAAGGTTGGATTTCTTAAAATGTATAAATCAATGATACGACCCATGTTGGAATACTGCAATACAGTTGTTAACCCAATAAATAAAATGGATCAAGGTCTTCTTGAAAAAGTCCAACAATGGGCTACTAAAATGATTCCTGGCCTACGTAAATTCACTTATCCTGAGCGATTAGTTATACTGGATTTACCAACGTTAATATTTATGTGTCATATGGCAGACATGATTCAAGTTTTTAAAATCATTTAGAGGTTTTGAGTCAGTCTCAAGTGATACTTTTTTTTAATTTGATGTCGATTCAAGAACTCGCGGACATAGATATAAATTAAAATTTTAGCGACCGATAATTAAATTAAGAAAAATTATTTTTCATTGCGAGTTGTACTTTTGTGGAATGGTTTGTCTGATCCGGTTGTTTCGGCTAGTACTTTAAATTTATTTAAGAGCAGGCTTGACGAAGCATGGAATGACCACCCACTGAAATTTGCACCGTTTGTACAATATGATTTGACCATAAAGAGGGGCTTATAAGCATAGTTTTGCTTTGCCTCAATCTCCCTTGGAGCCTAAAGTTTATGAAGTTCATATGCTGATCAAGACTTTGAGGGACACAAGTAACCAAGTAAGTAACCAAGTAAGAATGCAATCCATATGTGGCAGCTGAGGCAAGCCAAAGTGGAAGCAGTTGGCACAGCGGTGGCGTTTCAGGCTTTCAATCACGAGGTCGGTGGTTCGAGGCTCACTCTGATTGACTGTTTGTGTTCCTTAAAATAATCATCACATCTGTCGAGGTAAGCAAGAGGTTACCCTGCAGTTATGGACCATACGGCCTGCCGTGGAGAGAAGAATGTAGCGATGATCTTCAGCAGAAGACCATAAGGAGACCCCTGGGTGGTTGGGAGAGGGTTGGGGAAGAAAATCACTGGATGCATGAACATCATGTGAACTCTTCAGCACTGGTGGCAAGTTATGATAGTAACTTTAATAGGCACATTATAAATGCTATCGCATAATTATTAATGCATGATGTTAATTATTAATGTAAGATGTAGTTCCCTTATGTTAAATTACCTTCTATTAATGGCTGTGTCTCAAAAATTCCCATTGCTTTGTAATCTAGAAACTCAATACTACAATCAAGACTAATCACTTCCAAGCCATTGTCTGACAAAGGGCTGAGCTTATTCCTAGACCTATACTCTTAAAACCAACTACAGTTCTAGTTCGAACTAGGCTTAATATAGTGCTAGTTGCAACTTCGACTTTACAGTCACTATTCATAAACATCTAGTTAATGGTAAGTTTCTAGCCTTGATTTGCACCTTATCGAAATTAATCTATTGCAATTGATTTTGGCAAATCATAAAATAGATACAAGGCTACATTTTGCAACAAGTAATAATAAATGTATTGTTCATTTATAGATTTAAAATGAGGTTTAAAATTGATTTAATCAGTGATTTAGTCTATCCCCAGTAAGGCCAGAAAAATCGGTCATCCAGAGTCACGATTTAGTCGAGGTTCCCTTGATTTAGTTGAAGTTCTAGTGTAGTTCATTTTAAGAATATGAAATGAAATCATTTTAAAGATTTAGTTCGAAAATTGACTATAGTCGGTTTTAAGAATAAGGGCGCTAGTTTCTGTAGCAAAAAGCACATGAGAGTGTGGTACTCCACTGCTCCACTGGATGTAGCCTGTCTCACAGGCCTTACGGTTGGGTTTTATTCACTTTTATTTGTTTGATTCTGTTTAAGGCGCTATTGACGTCCCATTTAGCCGTAAGGCCTGTCCAAACAGTTCATGCGTGACGATTCACGCCCGAATAACGAGAGTGAATCAATTGAATACGAAAATCACATGATACCATTGCGTCACTCTCTACCAAAGTTTAGCGTTACCACCGAAGGCCTTTGTGCGCGGATGGATTTGGGTCTACCCATGGAGAAAATAATTCCTAGGCCTAGACGACGTGATGGACGATTGCAACTGCACGAGAAATAATAACTGAGTTTTTTT
>JAOTQE010082279.1:0-15581 GCA_025631205.1 Nesometra sesokonis
CGCTAAACACTCCAGGTTAGAGTCAGTAATGCAATGTGTAAAACGAAGACTGGAAGAAACATAGATGGCAACACCTCCGCCAGATCGATTACGGTCTTTTCTAATAACACTGTATCCAGGAATACTAACTTCACTGTCCAATATTGTAGCGTCTAACTTGGTTTCACATAGAGTTAAAACATGTACATTAATTTGTCTTATTGACAAACGAAGTAAGTTAATTTTCCCATACAGACTGTTTATGTTCAGGTGAGCAATTTTTAGCCCATTTAAGGACTTACGATTTGTTTTCACACTTGTAGATACAGTGTTGTCGATAGGCCAATCATCGGTATCAGGCCCAGGATTAGGATGAATATCAATGTAAGTAAGAAGTTCGATTTGAAAAGTACAAGTTGACTTCCTATCGTATTGGATTAAGGAAAGGCTCAAAAAAGATTATAATTTTCATGAAAAACTTCTGAAAAACAATATACTACCTTGCTACGGCAAACAAGATTGGAAAGTGGACAAATGTGTTTTTTTATGCTTGTTGAATCTAGACTGGGAACCTGGAACGTGGCAGCGATTGTCTCACGCATGGGCTCTCAAAAAGTTGACAGGTATATAATGTTGACATTGACATTTTCCTTGCAATGACATTGCATACTAGAGAAAATATCTGCAGGAGTTAAACAAATACTCACAGCCTCTTAAATGTTACTAAAATGGCCTTAATCGTCCGTTAACACCAACTGTGGCTTCGCCCCTGGCGCCAAAGGGCAGCCCTTTATCCCAAGCCAATTTGGTCAGTTTTTCAGAAGAGAGGACCCCATAGATGTATTATTCACGGCTAGATAGTGAATAATACACTGTAGAATCCCTGTAGGCTCCTACTATTAACAGTATTCAGCCATCGTAACAAACATGTAGGATTAATAATAATAAACTTAGAATAATTATTGTATATTTAACATTGTCATACAAACTATTTACATGTTACATGAACGATTGGAGGCGTATTCGCCATAGCAACAGAGTTAAAACGTAATGCGATATGATTGGTTGGAGGTCTGGACATTTCTTTCAACAATAGGTGCTTCCACGGAACTGCACTTTGTGTCTATGTATTATATGGAACTTAACTATCTAGCCGTTAAAATAATACATCTACGGAGGTTCTCCAATTCACAACTCAGGATACAGGCTTGACTCGGTTCTCTTTAAAATGTTAGAAAATCAATAACCATAAATCGGGCACGTACGCTACTCTTTCTCGAGGTTCACCAGAGCTGGAAAAATTAGACAATACACAAAACAATTGTTTATTAATCCACATTTGTACTTGTCCTTTATAAGATCTGTTGATACAGTACTTAGTCATTAACAAAACATTGTACATTAATACCCTGACATTGATATAAAAAAAACTCACATTACTATTAGGTATTTTACATATGAAAAATATATATCTTCTGCTTTGGAATAGAGAAGATCTTTATTTTTCTTTTGCAAATATGAGGCATGACACGGCAAATCTACCAAGTTGTACGACAATTGAAAATTGAGTTATTGATAAAAACATCTTACAAATTCAACAAGCTTTAATATGAGGGGTTAATTATCAAAATCGGATCTATAAACCAAGTTATTAGACAAAATATACACAAGTTTTGTTTGTATTTCTTTATATTTCCTGTTGTTTATTTGCTTTTTTTTCAATAACGTCCTGTGCAACAATTGGTAGTTTTACATGACTAACCTCATATCTTCTTTTTGGAATAATAACTTTGTTTATTTTGTCCTTTGCCATTTGTTTCCGATAAAACTCTCAGTCGTTTTTTTTAGGAAAAAGAAACCCATTCACAAGCCAGCGTACGGGCCTGTGAATCACAGCATTTTGACATGAATAGACTTTTTACTTCTATAAAGAGCCACAAGGATGACAAGTATTTACAATAATGATGTTATTATTCCCAGCTTCTATGTCAAGGCAGGCTTCAATACAGATTAGATTTTAGCAGAATGTGACGATATTATTTTATAATCAGAAATCAGGGAACAGTTGAATTACAATTTAACTGTTCCCTGCGGAAATAAAGGGGGAGGGATACCCACCATAGTAGCCCCACTGCATTCGGCACTGAGGGATATGCCCAGGGAGCTGTTAACAACTCCATGATATGCCTAACCTGTAAATTGGTTGGAAGTAACCTATGATGTACTAGGTTAGGCCTAGGGCCATGACATAAACAAGGCACTCATGGGAAGAGTAAGTCGCCGAACATTCACAACCAAGTCAATGTTTGCAGCCTTAATCAAGCTTTTAGTGGATACTTTCGAAATACCAATCTATTTCTCAATCCATACAAACAAAAATGCAATTTAAATAGTTGAATTCTATGCATGTTTTATTTATTCTATTGGTAACATGTGATACATAATTATAAGAAGACTACATACATTTAGTAAATAAAACCAAACACTACAGTCAAAAAGAGGTAGGCTAAGGACACTATTCTATATAGAACTATGGAACGCCGTAAGTATCTTCGGCTATGCGCAAACATAAAGTTATGACGTTATGTGGTTTAGTCATGACCAAACCAGAGAACGTCATGACCATACCACATAATAGAGTGTTTGCTCACTCTGAAGATACTACAGCGTTCCATAGAATTAAAATGTTTACCTTGGTAACTAGGCATGTTCTCATTTTGCCTTTGTAAATAAAAAATATTACACACCATAATAGATTAATATAGCCCCGATGAGTTCTTACCCACATAAATTGGCGCCCTCTAACAGTGGAACTTCCGGAAAGGTTTATAAACTGTGACTTGCAGATTTTAGTGGAAAACAAACTTTGCATGAATAATATATTTGATTTAGAAATGATTGGACTTCAGTTTTGGAGTCAGTACGACATATTTGTTGTACAGTGTCTTGAAATAAAATCGGTGTGTTCATATACTAATATTATTACTGCAGTATGTTTTAGTGTTACAGAAATTCCTACCTTCTGAAGAATGAAAGTGTGTTTTCAATACAGTAATGCCTACAAATATTACTTTTACTATGATAATACTAGTTACTACAATATTGTAAACCGTTAAGCCTATGAAATTATTTTTTTAGAAACTTGAGAGGGATTTTTGAAAATTGGATTATATTTGAAGATTTATCACATGGAATGGCTTTTTTTTTCGAGTTGAATGCTGTACAATATTCGAAAATACTAGTATAACAAAAAAAAAACAGTATGCTGAAGACATTTTTAAAAAAATAGATATTGTTTTTGATTTAATTTTTAAAATCATTGAATTATCAATGTGGATCATACTATGCAGTAAAATCCGTATTCTTTTATTCATCTAATAATTAAGATAATGAACGATTCACAATCGCGTTTGCATTAAGAACAATGCGTGTATCATGAATAGTCGCGTGGTGATGGCAAAAGTGTTAAAACTAATTTAGCCTTTTATCGCGTTTTTTTCCGATGTCGAGCTTTTTAAATCAGTTTTTGGGAATTTATTTGCTAAAAAGCTCTGCCTATTAAACTATAACAAATATTGGAGACACTCGGGGCAAATTGTGATCGGGCTTGTATACCCTTTTCTCTTCCTCAATTCCTGGGTATCTGCATCTGGATAAAAAAAAAATGACAGTACAAGAGTTATGGATCAAAGGGCCGCTATGTTCCATGGCAAAAACAAGGTCCTTCTGTTGAATTGCCTTTGCTAAGATGATAAAAAAGTGTTTGCCATTGTATATGTTTGTTTGTATTTTGTGAATCTGTATTATAGTTCTGTTATCTCGAAAATAAACGTAAGGTCTTAGAAGGAGCTTCTTTTGGAAATAAAATCGCAATATGATGGGCTTCTTTTCGGGGTTGTACGATAGTGCGTAAAATGGTACACATCATTTCCTAATGTGCTAAACGAAAGTGCAGTTCAAAGTATAACTAGTTTATTTTCTTTCAACGCATGGAGCTCCTAGCAATGATCGATCTCACAGCTATTGGGAGGAATATTTTTGGTTAATTCCTCAGAGTCAAATGGTACCTTTCATGAACTGCAAAGAAACAAAGAAAAGTATATAATGATACTGATAACAAGTAAATTGAGCCATGACACGGCAAAATCACCAAGTTGTAGGGAAGTTGAAAATTGAGTTATTGATAAAACCATATTGTACTTTTCGCAAACTTTAAAATGAGGGGTGAATCATCAAAATCAATCATGTATAACTGAAGTTCTTGGACAAAATATACACAAATTTCCTTTGTATTTGTTTATTTCCTGTTGTTTATTTGCTTATTTCTCAATAATTCCTGTGCGACAGCTTGGTGGCTTTTCCATGACTAGCCTTAACTGACGAAAACATCCAAACAGACTTATACTAAATACCACCCAATATCTCTTGATACCACCCTGGAATAGTTTAATTCCCGAGTGTTCCATTGAATGAAATATGTAATAACGGACGAGGGTAATTGCTTGTTACACCAAACCACATACATTTGCCAACCAATAGCATATTTTCGCGCCTCTCCTTTAGGCTGATGTGAATAAGAGGGCGTAGTATTAAGGAAAGTATATCGGTAGCATTTACAACGAAGGTAAACAATATTCTGCCAAGTCAAAGGTTGTGGGATAGGTAGCAAGATCAGGAAGAAGTTTAGCAAGGTATAGTTCAAGTAGTTAAATTTATAGGTTAGAAAATAGGAAATGCCTTATAACTGCTTTTAATTAACCATCAGTTTTCAGTACTTACCAATCATCATACCAATCATCGTTCAATACGGTAAGTACTAAATGATCTGGTTGGTATTGAATGATGATTGGTCAGTACAAAACGGTATTTTAAATACTGAATTATGATTGGTAAGTAACGAATGATGATTTGTAAGTACTGAATGAATTTTTAAGTACTAAATGATGGCTGGTGGGTACTAAATGATGATTGGTCAGTACAAAATGATGATTGGTAAGTACTGAATGATGATTGGTAACTGACTGATGATTGGTTAGTAGTGATTGGTGATTAGTAAAAACAGAATGAAGATTGGTAAGTACTGTATGGAGAATGACAAGTAGAGGTGTCTGGTGGGTACTAAATGATGATTGGCCAGTACAAATAATGATTGGTAAGTACTGAATGATGACTGGTAACTAAATGATGATTGGTAAGTACTGACTGATGATTGGTAAGTACTGAATGATGATTGGTAAGTACTGTATGCAGATTGACAAGTACTGGTGACTGGTGGGTAATGATTGATGATTGGTCAGTAGGGCCTACTGATTGATGATTGGTAAGTGCTGAATGATGATTTGTAAGTACAGAATGATATTTTTAGGGCCTAAGTACTAAATGGTGAGTGGTGGGCACTGAATAATGATTGGTCAGTACAGAATGATGATTTTTATGTATTGAATGATGATCGTCAAGTACTGAATGATGATTGATAAGTACTGAATGATGATTGGTAACTGGATGATGATTGTTAAATACTAAATGATGAGTGGTAAGTATTGACTGATGATTGGTAAGTAGTGAAAGTACTAAATGATGGTGATTTGTAAGTACTAAATGGTGTATGTTGGGTAATGAATGATGATTGGTCAGTACAGAATGATGATTGACAAGTACTAAATGGTAACTAGTGGCTATAGATGAGATGATAATTGTTCAGTAAAAATGATGATTGCTAAGTACTGAATGATGATTGGTAAGTCATAAATGATAATTTGTAAGTACCGAATTATTATTGCTAAATACTGAATGGTAATTGGTAAGTACTAAATGATGACTGGTAAGTACTGACTGATGACTAGTATTTACTGAATGGTGATTGGTAAGTACTTGATGATTTGTATGTACTGGCAAGATGATAATTGGTAAAGTACTGCATAATCTGAAGGCCGACGAGGCACTCCATAAACTATGTGACGGATATAAAAGCCCTTACCTCATCATAACTAAACTGCGCCTTACCATTACCTTCGGTATCATGTTTCTTGAATTGATCTGAAAAGAAAACCAATTTTAACAATTTGTTTCTAGAGATTCAATACTTAAGCCATATTCACAACAATAACAACAAACCAAAACAAATAGATATTGTTGAATTATTTTTTATTAGAAATACTATGCTGTTTTCACAATTGCTAAATGTAAACAGTGAGGTAGGGGTTATCAAAATTGACAAAAAAAATCATTCGCCTATTTTACATCTTTTGAATGCATGTAAGACAATTTACGAAAGCCATCATTTTACGAACAAAGAAAGAGTTTACGAGTGAGGGAATATTAGCCGAGCTTGAAATGGCCAAAAACCAAATATTTCAACAAATCCCGTATCTAAATCGGCATGATAAGTTGTTACAAAACGAAGTTTTCCGATAAAACTGTAGGGTTATTTCCAAATTATTCTTCACAAATAGGTAAAATAATAATTTTTACCGTTTGGGCCATCACATGGAGTCGTAAATATAATACAACATAATTTTCCCCAAAATTCGAGTTGTCTCCAGTTGTTAAGGCGACTTTGGAGAGCAAATGATACGTTTCCACATGCCCCCTTCCCCCAGCCTCGGTACAGGCCTGATATATAAAGAATCATACCTGTGAGGGCTTTGACACGAATCAGACATGCTACAAAATCATCAAAATATATCTTGTTGAAATCTGAATAACGTCTAGTAAGATAGCTCATTACCTCAGGACTGAGCCTAAAATCTATAAAAATAAAATGTAAATGTTTAAACATCAGACAATCTTTGATATCTCTGAAATAGGAATATGAATGAACGAACCTAAAAATAAATTGAAATTCTTTAGTTAAAAATGAAATAATAAATGACAGAAATACCGACTAAACTTTTGTAAAAATCTTATTTTTTGTTCAACATTATTTTTGCGATTTTGATTTTGAGGGCTCTTTTTTATTACAATACAGTGTACCCACCTTTATGTTTTTTTTTAAATTTTCCCAAAACCAATCAAAAATATCTTTGGCTATGTATCACTTACATAGGCCTATGTTGCAATTAAAAAGCCAAGAAGAGAAGAAGAAGAAGTTGCAAAGGTAGTTTTAAGTATATTAAAAAAAAAACATATTGTCATTTTTTTTAATATCAAAAACATATAGTTTAAACATTCATTTTTCTAAATACATTAACAATTTTCAGATGGATCAAAACAATTGTCAGTTTTGAAAAGTCTAAGGAAGCTGAACCGTTCAAGTAAAATAGATTTTTACGTTTATTTTCGCAAAAAATATCTTTGGTCATGAAATATTTGATCTGAGAAATAGAATAAGATAAAAAATAGACATTTACAAAAAGAAGGTGAGAATGGTAAAACCTTGGAATATATAATTTTCACAGTCAATGTATATTTTTTTTTTAATATCTGATAGAAATAAATGTGCTATTTCCAGAAATTTCTTGAAAAAAGTAGTAAAAGTCTCTAGGATTTTACCGAAAATTTAATAATATTCAATGTTTTTTGCCTGAATTTTTTAACAGTAATTGACAAAGAATTTTAATTCGGATAAGACCACACTAATAATCTGATTCTTGGGCTTGTTACATTTGTAATAAGATTATTTTTATATTTATTTTTATATTTTTTTATTTTTATTATTTTTTTATAAGATTATTTTTGATAAGTAATAGTTACTAATACATTTTGATGGTAATGTTAGCTTTAAAATGACGATCACGCGATTGATGTCTAAAATTGTGTAGCAAATGTTAATTTTTGTGTAGCATTTTGCTATGTCACACTCCCTTACAAAATTAACTCTGTTAACATGGTAGATAATGAAGGTAGTGATAAGATTTTAACCCTACAAAAACTTCTATACATGGGCCTTGCTACATTTTTACCACTTACACACATTATTATCCAATTAAAAAAACATAAGTCTTTGGATTACTTCTTTGATAATGGCACCATGTTTAAAATTGCTGCCAATTCCCCGCCCACATGGACAAATTTGTGCCAAATACTTTTTTTGGTTTCTACAACATATTAACTTTTTACGAAATATAGCAAAAATGTACACCCCAACAAGTGATTTTGGTTGAAAGAATAATGAGATGAACCTACCTAAACTGGCAAGGGCTTGTTGCAGCTCACTTCCATCAATAACGCCTGAACGATTCCTGTCATATGTGGCAAAATTGTTCTTCCATAGAGTTATGTTGGTAAGAAGCTCTTTAAACTCGTTGAAGGCTAAGCTACCACATTTTTTATGCTGTACAAAATTTAGGAAGCAATTTTGACCACAAATTTAAATTCAATATTCATACACTTTAAAGCAAATAAAAATGACAATCATTTCAAGGAGATTCAATGCCATTATACCTACATTTTCAAGACATTTTATCAGTGAATTTCCGTGCTTAGGCTAGTTGTAGTTGATGTATTTATATAGCGCCTTATAAAGTAGAGATGCTGTGGACCAGATGTTACATATTCATATGACTTTCTGCACCCCTAAGTGTCACTTGATGTTCTGCTGCCGGATACAGGCGCTCATTCATCTGTCCACGGCAAGGGATGCATGAACCAGTACACCAGGGTAACTCCATACTACTCGTCTCGAAAGATATACTGGATTATTTATAGCGCACACGAGCCGTATGTATACACTGGGCCTACGGTTTATAGTCCTTATCTGAGAAGATTTGTTCCACCATCAGAACCATGGTGCTAGTGGGCCTCGAACCCATGCTATTGTTATTGCTGTGGTTCACGGTCCTCTGCCTTAACCGCTCGGCCATACAACTCGCACATTTTAAGGCTAAAATACGACAACAGTTTATAATTAAACTAACTAATAAATATTTTCTTACTGAATTAAAAAAAAATAATAGCATAATAAAATTCAGTTAACGTATTTCGGTGAAAACTGCCTATTATCAGAATAGTAACATTAATTTATGTTTTCCATCCAGGGGTCCATCCGAAACCCAAACCACTGATTTCTGCTCTAATTTACCTCTTTAAAAATCCTCGCCCAATCTGACCCAGTCTTTTTCAACTCGAACGATAAGGAACCGCTAAGTCTTAAACCGATTTTCCTGTCAAACTTTGTATTTCAAGAGTTACGCTGAGTTGAAAACCTCTTCAACTTTAACGATACACTCGGCGCAAATAAAGAAATCGACAGAAAAACAGGCATGAGAAAACTGGTGGAGATTGTATTCTGATTGAATAGTGACAAAATATGTTGATTAGCGGAAGTTTGTTTCCCGCACAGTGGTTAGACAAAGCAGTATAACGTTACTCTTACAGCATCTCATACAACCTTGCAAAGGATACATCTAGCATTAGTATCATGATGCGACATGTCTCCAAGTTAAACACTAAAATATAAAAAAAAATACATTCAATATTTTCTAAAATAGGCAAATGAAAAGAATAATTAGACCATGAGACCTCCTAAAATTAAAATTAGGATATCTCAATACATTTAAGGTCAATAAACATATACTTGTTAAGCGTCCACCATAAATAAATTTCAGAGGAAGAAGGCCGAGATTCATTTTTTTGTATTTATATATTTTTTTTTTTTTTTTTACCCATATGTTTACACTGTAAACAACATATTACATCATCTTTTATCATTGGATCACTGACAGTACTGTATTTTTACTTTTAACATAACAATTATTTATGATTTCTAAAAAAATCAAATTTAAATACGGAGTTCACAAACAAAGAAAAAGTAGATAACTTGAAACTCCAACTTAGAAAAAAATGACTAAAATCTTGAATTAGCTGCCATTTGGAAGACGTTGGTATATATCAGGTGGGCATAAAAATTGCCCATACTTTGGTGATTCGTTGCTACTATCCTATGTTAAAACTGATTAAAACCTTACACATAAAAATTACACCATACTGATATTACATTGACGAATTTTAAAAGGCATAGCCTGAATAAATTTTATTCAGGTCTAAAATAAAACACAGACTCCAAAACATACGTTCCTGTGAACCACATTGCATCGCGTGTAAGTTGTCATGAGTGGAGCACACGAGGAACCTACATTACACGAATCAATCAAGGATCATACGGAAAAAATATCTGACATTATAGTATCTAAATAAGTGAATAAATTAAATAAATATATATAAATACAGTATACAAATCAATAAAGCTATCAATAAAGTTTATTTAAATTTAATACTTATTTTATTTGTTGACTTATTTATGTTTACTCATTTATTTACGTATTTCATTGATAGATTTATGCGTTTAATTTATATATATAGATAAATACATTCCAAAAAACAAACAAATTAAACGGATAAATCTATCATAGAAGAAATAGAAGAAAAATAATAATAATACACATCATACAATACAATACTTAATAGCTTGACATAGTATAAAATTAAGATGCTTCTGAGTTATTAATACTAATATCACTGTAATTGGTATTATTAACATATTTAATATTATATGTTTATATTTTTTAATATATTTTTAATATTATATTATCATAATTATTATTGTTATTTTTCTTGTTATTAACTTTTTCCCGAAAACACAGTGTTATAATAATATTATTTTTCAAATATTAATTTCATTACTCACATTATATTAATAATTATTATTAAAGTTAATCTTTAATGTTCTTATCATATTACCATCATAATAGCAGGGAACAGTTAAATTTTGTTTAAACTGTTCTCTGAATAGTAATTTTTATTTTTATTTTCATTGAAATTAATTTTATTGTAGGTAAATAAAGCAAAATAATACAAATAAATGAAACAAATAAATTCATAAATGAAGTGAATGATTAAATGGATTAATAAGTAAATAAGTAAACATAATAAGTAAACAAAATTAGTACTGTATACAATTGAAGGAAATAGTTATCCCACCATGAATTATACTATCAGCAGAGAGAATCTTTGAAAAATGTAATCATAATGTTTTAACTAACCTAGATCTGGTCCCTTGATACCCGAACTTGTCATAAATCTCTGTAGTCCATCTGCATGAATTCGTGCATCCTAATTAAAGAAATAAACATTAGATAATGTTTAATTATATGCTTTATGATACAAGTTTTTATGTGAACTTGAATTTTCAATTTTTAAAAATATATTGATCATAATGTTATGATGATGTGTTTGTATAAACTATTGCTTTTATCTTGGCTTCATGTTTGCATTTCAAACTGTACTGATCTAAACAGGTCACAATAGGAACGGAGATATAGCGCTAAGTGGAAGTTTGGCGCTAGCTCTAAATTATTTAGTTCCTCTGTGGAGAGGGAATTGTTTACATATACTGATTACAGGATATTCATGCTCAACGTCAGTCCTGATTAGTGTAGAATTTAATCGGCTACACAATAGCAATATAATTACATCTGTGTCCATTCGAAAAGTATAATGGCTAGCTTTAGTATAAAACACATTAATGGTTAAAAACACATTTTTAGGAAAATGATTTTTATCAATGCAAAAAATAATGCAGTCAATAGTTATTATAAAAACAGATAATAAATCATCAAATCAATTACCTTAAGTAGGTAAGTAAACAAAATTGGCATAATCTTTTTTTTTTACTCAGGACTGTACCTCAGTTTGCTATGACCATAATTTCGAGCGAGTTTCGTTTAATGGTACAACTTTATATGTGTATTATATAGTGGGTATAATGGAAAAATTGTACCATTTGCTCTCCACGGTCGCCTTAACCACTGGAGAAAACTAGAATTTTTGGAGAAAATTAAGGTTTAAGTATTATATTTATGTTTTTCATGTAATGGTCCAAACGGATTATGTTGCAAAAATTATGAGCAGATCACTGCATAATTTTAAAAGGCGGGATTTTGCTTATGGCTTTACAGACTTGATTAATACAGTTAGTTTTTGACATTATTGTTAACTGTTAACTACAACAAAAACAAATTACTTAACTTTGTAGCTGCTAGTGTTGTCAAATCTTAATTTACCCAAGTATAAATTGGCTTTTTTTGATAAATAAGTCAATTTCTGCTTCAATTGTAATACTTTAATAAACCTCAAGAATTTCCTTGAGAAAACTTTACTCCAGGAGAAAATTTGATAATTCCCGGACCGGTAAGTGAGCCAACATTCCCGGGGACAGGATAATCCAGGTGGGAGCGTACTTACCTTATCTGCTACAGCTTTGAAGCTGGTATACATCGGGTCAGCCTAGTAAAGAAATTTTAAAAAAATCCTTGACTTCACCTTAGAATATTTGATTTTGTCAAAAAATTAAAACATTCTAAATTTGACTCGATCTATAAATATTCACCATACTGATCTGCCAAATTCATGTCATTTTATTATTTCTAAACAAAAACAAAAAATTTAAATTTAACATGACTTATTTTGGAATCTTTCTTTGCTTTTGAAAAAATCTACATCTAGTAACCAAACAGTTAGCTAATAATGTGATGTGCATGCAGTGTGCAAAATACACAGCGTACTTTACTTCGAATTACGAGTATATACGGGTATATTAGGATATATTACGGGTATATTACGGGTATATTACGGGTATACATATTAGTAAAATAATCTCATGCGAATATAAAACAATAATCTTCAAAACAAAAAAGAATAAATTTCCAAAAATACTGTACTCATCTTCAACTTGTACAATAATGTAATCATATCTCATCATAGGCCAACAGTGGCCTGCAGTATGTTTTGGTATTCATCAGTGTTATTATTTACGACTAGATATTGAACGTAACACTGTAGAATTGAAATGTAGACGCCTACTATTGATGGTGGTCAGCTTTCTTCACAGACATGTAAGTTAAATAATAATAACTGTTTTATAATTATTATATTTTAATTAGTTATAGAAATTATTTACTTATTTTACATATATTTTATGTTGTCATTGTCTTTGTATTTGGATTTAATTTAGTTCATTTGATACATTTAAAACTTTTATGAAAGATTGGGGCGCAACTTTGTCGTAGTAGTGTTAAAACGTAATATGATTTGATTGGTTGGGAATCCGCACATATCATTTAATAGTAGACGCTTCCATGGAACTGAAATTTGGGGCTACTGTATGTATTCTATATAAGGTTACTATCTAGGCGTTAACATAATAAATCTATGAATCAAATACAGTACACACAATATAAATTGCATGTTGTTAACATTATCCATCAAAAAGCATTAAGACAGTAAATTAAATAACACATGTGGTTTTCCATCCTCGTCCAACAGCAAGTTTTTTACCACTAAGATAAACATGATTTCTAATAAAAAGCCTCCTTAGCTGTGTCAATATCTAAAGGCTAGATCAGTAATCCGGATGAACAACCTAATCTAGCCATACTTGATGTGAACGATTAGTTAGGGCGAGATCAACAAAATAACTAGCTATAACTTGTTTTCCCGACTAAGAACTAAATTCACTTCGGGTATGTCAAGAGCGGAGCTAAGCGGAGCTTAGCGTAAGCAAGGCGCGAGCTAACTGCACCGTAACGACCAATGTGTTCGGACACAATGCGTATTGCAAGTCATAAGCAATTTAAAAATTTCTACAAGTGGGTTTTTCTATGACAAATCTTTTCACGTATAAGAGGCGTAGTTGCGTGGCTTACACAAATTCAGGAGACACATAACGCTCCAGACTACTGACTTACGCTAATCACCGGCTAGTTAAGGCTATGTTAAGATTCACGGCTTAAGGCGAGCTTAGCGTAAACAAGGCGTAAACTAATCTGCGGCGTAATGACCAAGGTGTTCGCACACAATGTGTAACCCAAGTCATAAGCAATTTTAAAATTTCCGCCAGCAGACCGATTGTAAATTGTGATTGGACAACGCGTAGCACAAGGACAACCCCGGTTTAGCGTAAGCTACGGAGCTACGCCTCGTACACCTGAATGGTTTTGTCCTTGTGCTACGCGTTGTCCAATCACAATTTACAATCGATCTGCATTGGCCAATCAATTACGGCTCACTGGTCATAGAAAACCCCACCGGAGGCAATTTTAAAATTGCTTATGACTTCCGCTACGCCTTGTGTTCGAAGACCTTGGTCGTTACGCCACAGATTAGCTTACGCCTTGCTTACGCTAAGCTCCCCTTAAGCCATGAGTCTGAACATGGCTTAAGGGTATAATGTAAGCGGTGTACGATTATTTGTGTCTGAACTGAGGTAGCCTGTGATTAGCGTAAGTCAGTAGTCCAGAGCGTAACTTGTGCTGTCTACAAACCCTGGATTAGCGTAAGCTACGGAGCTACGCCTCGTACACCAGATTTTTTTGGCCCTTGTGTTACGCGCTGAACAATCACAATTAGCAATCGGTCTGCATTGGACAATAAATCACAGATCACGGCTCATAGAAAAACCCCACTGGCGGCAATTTTAAAATTGACTATGACTTGCGCTACGCCTTGTGTCCGAACACCTTGGTCGTTATGCTGCAGATTAGATTACGTCTTGCTCACGCTAGCCACATTTAAGCCTTGAATCTGAACCTAGCCCAATCCACTTGGTCAGAGGTGATAAGAGCGGAAGTTACACAATGGGTAGCAAAAAACTGGCATATCAACCAATCAGGTTGAACTTGTTTTGTCATACTAGTGATTTTCAATGCATTATTAATTGCAATTCTAAGGATCTGGGCATAATTTCAAATAGAACCAATATGGTTAGATGAGGTTGTTTATCAGAATGTTTGATCTGGATCTAATTGGGTATGAACCCAGATAGGCTACTATTTTGTCGACATGTAAAGATCCTAGACTTGCTCCAAGTCTGTATATTATATTTTTTTAAAGTGTTTAATAAAGTGCGCCACCAACGGATGATAAAGTTTTAGTTGTGTGAGGTTTGTCGTTAATATGATCTAAAACATCAGAAAGGTATGACAATCCACCTGCTATGGAACGCAATGGGTGCCTTTTAATCGTCTTTCACGAATTAAACCGAATCACCGTCTTGAATCAAGACTAGTAATGTTGAATAATCCATTAAGTCTTTAATATCTGACAACCTTCCTGATGACCTTGTCTACCTGAAGGAAACAACAGTACATAAGCTTACGTTGTTCCTTTTGTGTGTATTTTTAACTTCTGAGAGTTGAGTGCTGAGATTATGTAAATAATCTTTTTAATGATAAAAAGGAATTGAAGGCACCCAATTATATTTTTGCATACTGATCATTATAAGTGTTGAAACTCTTTTCAAGCTACTCAATAAAGCATAGCCTTCTCACCGTGTAAATTATTATCATTGGTTTTAACACTTCCAGTAAAAGGTAATTCCGTATTTAAAACCATTTTTACACATATCAAATCGTTTTATTTTCTTAAATCCGATTATTTGCCCAGTAGAGCAATTGTAACGGTTTTATTTTTTAAAGCACCGATAGCGTCCGTTCTTTTCTTAATCTTGCAATCTGCAAAATGTTTAAAATCCATCGGACTAGCCTTCTAGTCAGGGGCGGATCCAGGATCCGCCGAAAGGGGGGGGGGGCGCTTCTCACCGTGTAAATTATTATCATTGGTTTTAACACTTCCAGTAAAAGGTAATTCCGTATTTAAAACCATTTTTA
>JAOTQE010082290.1:0-15581 GCA_025631205.1 Nesometra sesokonis
TTTGGAATGAGTTACCAACGAAGAAATACAAATACATAAACTTTAAATTTGTCCTTTCTTAGCTCATTTTACACAGCCAAGTATAGAAAATAGCGCCCTCTATTTATATTTATACCCACGAATCCAGATGTAAACAAGGTCGCAAATTAAAGCTATTTTTTTTTCTAATTTGACTTTAAACATATTTCGGTGATTATTATTACGATGTGACTCATTTTGTGGTAAGACCACAGATTTCAAATTAATCTATATACATTTTTACACTATCATTTTCTGTTGTTGAAAAAATTGAATTGAATTAAAATAGACAAAGCATATTTAATGATACTTACATATTTAACATTGACCTTATTATCATACATACAATCTCTGAGTGGTAGGACCAATAGCACAGCCAGAATGTACACAATCCATTCAAGCAGATTATTGAAGGTCAAATAACGGAATTTCTGATTCCAAAGTTGTATTAACTGCAAAAAAACACCAAAATAAGTTACAATTTATATAGGGCTTTCCTGCAAGGATAGGAAACGCTTTCAGGTGGATTCTACATCACATAGGGTCAACATTTCTGTGGAGAGTATAGCTTGTGATATCTGTCTACAGCCTACTAGCTTATCAATGGGTATATGAAACAAATCATCTAAGCCTTTCATAAAAGATTTCAATAATTGTTAACTTTTTTAATATTCAAGAATAAAACTTAAGAAGTGTGCAGGCTACTAAGAATGTTTATTATTTTTGGAAATAATAAATTTTGGGGGTGAATTTGGGAGATTTTGGAAAGACTGTGCTTTTAACACCATGGGACATGGTAGCCATGTTTTTTTTTCGTTTCCTTCTGGCATATCCTAATTATGCTTCACCTCTCACTATTGTAAGTTCCAGTTTTCTTACAGCATATTATGTATTATAATATTAAGGCCGTATCTCACCAACAGGGATTTTTCCGCAAAGTCTGCAGCTTGCAGTTGCTGAGCCATCTTCAACATCACTCAGAGAAAAGTTGACAAGTACTTTGTACGATAGTTGCAGATGTTGACCCACAGTCTTCATGTAATCACTGCAACATCCCTAGGACCTTTCTTTTCGTTGCAGCCAGTCTCTGAGATGTTCAAGGCAATCACAGTGACATCTCCGAGATGTTCCAGACAGTCACAGCGCCTTGGCTGGTACCTTGCCCTGGTCTCCGCAAGGCTGCCAAGACATCTCATCTCTGCAACTGATGGAGACATCTCAAACACATCACAGAGAGTTTATGGGACCGAAAAAATCTCAAACAAAAATTGAACATGTTTGAATTTCTTGTGACTCCTTGGAAACTCCACGACTACCAAACTCTGAGGTCATGAACTAGTCACAAACTAGTTTTAAGCCTGTTGAGGTACCCCTTTTTTGCATTGTATTTTTACTTTGCAATGGCTTACTAGGTTTCTGATCAGCACTGTCACCACCGTGACAAATTGTTTTAGTTAAAAAATCTGTGCTGGCACCCATAGTAATCATGGCTTGTCACGTTTATACATCCCCACACTGGTACCATGTCCATCCCATTTTGTTGAGTGGCCTCAGAACATAGCTGAAATGGGTATCAGGAACACAGTGTATACCTGGCATAAGAATTATGTGGCAGAACCAAGCCAAAGGAGGTAAGGATAAGTTGAAAAATTGAAAATTGCATTTTTAATGATATATCTGAAATAGTTAATGTAATATAGAAGTTGAATGTTTAAATTGTATGTTTTGAAATTGAAAAACAATTTAAAAACTATTTTGTTTCTGACTACATTGGAAAAATAGCTTTGTGACTTATCTCTCCTTTGGCTTGGCTCTGCCACATATACAAATAATACAATTAATTTACCTCTTTAAATAAATGAATTCCAGCCAAGCCCAGAATAATCCAATCACCAACCTCACCAAATAGGAATGACTGCCAGTTTTTAGTATCCACAACCCATCTTTGTTGTCCATCTCCCAGCCAATCAAATAAACTATCAGTGCAGTTTTCTTTAGATGGTGATTGGTGGTAAAATGGCGGTGGGGTGGTCAAGATGTAACCGGTCAAAAAGAAGAGGAAGATGATGTAGACTAAAAGTGATAAGTAGTAGAAGTAACGTCCATAGCAATCCCACTTGTGGTTCAGTAAAGTCAATACTAGTGGATGTCCAAGAAGCTTTGTACGTTTGTTTGCAACCTTAGTAAAAGAATAAATGGTAGAAAATTAGGCAGGGTTATTACACTATTTAAAACAACTTGGGAATTGGGAAGGCGGATGGCGCAGCGTGCGTTGTTCAGGTTTCAGATCATGAGGTTAGGAGTTTGAACCTCGCTCAGCCCGTCTCTGCCGGCCATGTTTAGATACCTCAGCTTGTATCGGAAAGGTTGTAAGTGGCCCATGCCATGTTTCAGCTTTAGATACAAGTAAGTAAAAAATCAACAACAAATTAGAAAACAGCGGCCGCTTTTCATCTTCTGATGCTACAATTAAGTCGCTTCTACTGAGAGATATATAAAAAAAACACTAAAATTTAAGCATATTGCAAGGACTTTCTAGGTCATCTTCCCTAAATTTCAATTAATCTGTGGTTTTGCTACACTTAGTTAAGTAAAAACAAATTTTTACAGTTTAACTAAAATAACTACCAAACATTTACTTTAAAAAAAATACTTAAAATAAATGTCAATACCATAGTGAAATTTCCGGGGCATTCACAGACAAGTAGTATTTTCTAGGAGTTTCCAATACGGAAAATTAGCAACATCTGTCATGATTTTTGGAAAATCTTAAAATATACTTACAACCTCAATTTGTTTTACAGTATTCAAAGTTTTTAAACAATTTTCATAATTGGCATACAATCTGGAATGCGACAATATAGATCTAAATTAACATTTACTTTCACTCGTTGAGGTAATCTTACAGTGACAATGCTGTATTAGTGACTAACTTTAAATAATTGTTATAGGCCATTTTTCCACAGAAAAAAATTATCTGATACATTATCGCGATAAACATTATCCGCTAAAAGTGCTGCAGAAACAGGTGTTTAACATATTCTGACGTAATAAAATTATCCAATAATATTCCGATAATAATCTGATAATTGACCTAAATGCAACAATATTTTACCTTTGACATGGGGTCAACCTTGACTTAGTTTTTGCAAAAATGTTAGCGCGGTGCAATCAGGGTGCCACGCGAGGGGAATGGAAATTACCAAAAAATCACTGGAAGTTAGTGGACCCACAATGCATTATGGTCTACACTGAATTTGCGCAGTTGTATTTTTTAAATTGATTTGATTGGATGATATTTTATCGGATAATTCAAAATTCCTGCGGAAACACGGCCATATGTTACTGAAGAGTACAGTGGCACATCCAGATTTATGTGAAAGGGGGTGGACTAGTTTTAACCGAGGTGGTTTTTTCCGGTTTAAAATTTGCTTTAAGCAAAAAATAAGTTACTGTATTTGCCTTATTTGCAACTACTTTTTGTTATAATTTACTACAATTTGCCTGTCTTTTCTTTTGGGGGACAATTTACGGAAATAATATAAAAGGGGGCGCACATGTACTGTGACAATTTTAGGGAGATGTGCACCAACTGTGCCTGCCCCCACCCTCCCAAATCCACTCCATGGAGTTCCCATTTATACTCAACTGAAAACACCTTTGATACATTACTCACCATTAAGAACAATGGATGGTTTTTCCTGAGTATCTCTGCATTGTAAGTGTATGGTACTGCACTCCATCGCAGCTGTCCGTTCTCCTTGTACGGCTCATAATCATCTTGCGAGCCACCATCGGAAGATGCGGTGTCTATATATTTTAATAAAACAATCTATTAATTATGTGCATATAAAATAAGGGTCAGATCCAGGGTTTAATTTTGAGCATTTCCAATACCTACACGGCCCACTTTTCGACAGCCTTTTCACAATGCATACCTCAAGCAGGTGTCATTACGCAGCTTGAATTTGACAAGCAAAACAATCTTTTTACGTCCCCATTCCTAAATACATTGCAAGGCGGTGGTCTCCATACAACCAGTGGCCCTGTTTTGGGTAGCCCTTAACCATTTTGGGGGTTACCATGGAACCATGTGATCCGCCACTTTATAATGCATGTACAGGGGCGGATCCAGGATCGTATGAAAGAGAAGGGGCGCAAGATTCCCGTCTGGGATTTATTGAAGGGAAGGTCCAGAGATTATACCCTCCGACCGGGGTGTGTCTGTGTTCCCGGTTTTGCATGTATTTCCCCAGGATAGGTGTCTTTGATAGCTTGTGTGCAGGTGCTTTTAGCATTTACATTCATTCAAAGTTAGCCCACCCCATCCAACTTCCCCATACTTGGACCTATAGCCTCAGTGTGCTTCACATCTAGTTTACTAATTTTTTCTATCATCAATGTTGCCATGTATGCATATTTGCTAAATAAAAGTTATTTTGAATTCAAAGATTATATCAATATTAATATACACAGACTTTCATAACAAAATATCAACATAGTGTACATTAATATGCTATTATAATAAAACCAGTCATTCACAGACAAATTCTAATGCAGGGGGAGGTACTACACTATTGGACAATTCTACATACTATTATAATAATAACACAATTTAGTATATTCTAGATGTCTGATTGTTTCTAGAACAGCAACAATTAATTGTTTCTTGGGGAGAAAAAAATGCATCCCATATCTATGCTCACTCTAACCATTCGCCAATGGCTACTGGAATTCTCATTTGGCTGAAATAAAAATTACCTCTTTGCCAAATTGGGTATAAACCTGAAAAAACTGCCCATTTTTACTAGTTTGTCATTTTTAAAAATTTGGCCAAAGAATTTATAATCTGGCTAAAAAGAATTGGCAAACTTTAGCCTGATGAATAAGAAAAAATGACCCTAGAGTGAACATAACATATTGTGGTATAGTTGACAGAACGTGAATGGGACATGCTCTAGCCACCTGTCATTGAACCTGGTAAGTGCAGTAGTCTGCTGGTTGATAGTGGCAATTTATTTTAATATTTGTAAAAAAAGATATGGTATTATACCTCTAACTACAGTTAATATATATGTTAAAAACTTATTAGTGTCATTAATAATAATTAATAAATGATAAAATATCTGTGTAAAATAACAAGCCATAATATTGATGGTCTGTTATTGTTATGATGCGTTTATGGTAATTTTTCTGTATGGGTTTTTCATGTGGAACTGATGTGGATTTGTGTACCCATCAAATCTCAATTTTATTTTTTGTTGTCAAGATATATAATGCTAGTCACAGACATTCAAAATCACCAAAGCAACTTAAGCCTGTTTTCCTGTCGATCATTATTCCAAAATCGCCGATTTGAAACGGCATTTTGAATCGTTATAAAAAAGTTACAAAATTAACGATAAAATTCAAATCACGCTGGACCGCTATGTTTCCGCTATTTACTACGCTGTGCAAAATGAAATTCATAAATCTTTGCGACGAATTAAAATTGCAATAAAACAAATTTAACAAACTTTTCCACTGCAATTGTAATATATTAGTTAGATAATTGTATATTTTATGTTCTGAAGCAAGTGATACCTCCGGAAAATTTAATAAACAAAATATGCGATTTATTTCTAGGGCCAAAACATGTAAATTCTTGCCGCAAGCAATGGTACCTCGCGAGCACCCAAATATAATGATCCAAATTGTCAAAGTTGAACTCGATTTAAGTTTTACGATCCAAATCGTCAAACTTTTTTTAACATCGGAAGTGACCCCTTTTCCTGTCGATCTTTGTGAAAAATTGTCATTTTTCAAAATTAACGATCGAAATCGCTGATTCAAATCGCCATTTTTTTAGATTAATGATCGATAGGAAAACTAATACAATTAAATCTAAATATTATTATTATTATTATGTACAGTTCTTTTGATGATTTCATTCCATGGGCTCTACTTTAAATTATTAATGTAATATAATGTGAAATTAAAATGGGATGACAAAAAAACAAATATATCAAGCAACTAAAGGTTACATTTACTGGTTCAAATTTGTGTTTACTTGCAGGCAAACAAGCAAAGTAGCTACACTACTTTAAAACAATATTCATATTAAAGTTAAAATGGTTAAAACAAACAGGGAAAATGCTGGTATACAGTAGTTACTGCAATCATAAAAGTGATTTAGGATCTACTCAGTAAATATCTCAATAATAACAATACCATAGGCTCGCAAATAAGCACCTAAGCTTAAAAAATTGTTTGCACTTTAATGGGAACTTTATAAAAACAGCATACTCATGAAAACAGATTGAAGACTGAGGAGACGCTTAAGGATATGGTTGAAAATTTAGGGGAGTTTGGGCTTTCTGATGCATAGAAACTGAACACTCTGTTCAATTTACTTGAGACTGACCAAATGGCAGATATGATGGACGGACGGACAGACCAACCGAATAAACCATTTCACGGTATCAACTGTGCATGTGCAGATTAAGGTCAAATGATAAAACGACTCGCGGCAATTATATTCTTTTTTAATAAGCTGCGCGTCATTTTATCACTTGACCTTAATCATGCACATGTGCTTTTGAAACCGTGAAATGGCTTGTTGTGTAATATGAGTAGTGGGTCTACTGCTCATATTACACAACTATTACACGTTAAAGAAAAGGAAAAGGACAGATTTTGTGTTTGAAATCCGTATCAGAAATTATATTAAAAAGTACCTGTCCTTATACAAATTTGATTGATCTTTCCATTTATCTCTCTGTTGAATTGTAGAATTGATAAATTATCTGTTAGGTCAAAACTAATTGTTCTATTTTATTTCTTTTTATTTTGTTTACTTGGCAATAACATAAATTACAAAACATAAGAGAACATACAAATTGAAAAAAAAATGCCAATAGGCCTATCATTAAACATTTTTTTTCTTTCATTCAGTAACATACTTAAATTTATTGGGGGTACTTATTCCCTGCTTATTCCAACAAGGTGCCAAATAAAGACAATTTCCAATTTGGAAGGGTGATTATTCAAATGGGGTGATTATTCAAATGGGGCAATTATTTGCGCGAGTATGGTATATCAATAACAATCAGAGTTAGAAAGAATAAAATTTACACATGCACATCATGTTGTGTTACTCATAGCAAACACAATACTATAACATACAAACATTCTAAATATCTACAACAAATTGACAATAGTGATAACATCACATCATACTTATATGATGTCCTGAGAGTTGGAGGCAAAAAGTAAATTAAAACAATAGCTCATCAATAAAAAAATATTATTACAAACATCATTTGTTGTATACCAATTCCGCTGTTGGACATAGTCAGTACATTGAGTCCCATTTAATTTATGTATCCATCATCATCATCATCATCATCTGTTCACTTGTTTTTTGTAGACTTAGCATTTACACCTTTAAACACCAGATTTCACCCCTTTCTATCAGTGGCCAATCTCATCACTTTTCATGTTTCAGCAGTATTTAGTTTAAATTAGTTTAAATTTCTTGTTTATTTTCTGCATCCACATGGTGGTTGGTCTACATCTGGGATGGTTTACCTTTCATTGATATTCATGAAAGCTTGTTTGGCCCGTCTTCTGGCAATCTTAGTAGATGCCTCTTAACTCATTTCATATGTCCTTTTCTGATTTTTTTCGGACAATATCTTGTCACAAGTTCTTTGTTAGAGTTTACTCTTCCATAAATGATATTTTATACTTAACCAAGATGGAGCAAATTATTCCTGCTAAAGTAGTCATAAACAATTAGAATTATTAATGTATTTCCAGATCCAAAATTCTTGCACGCCAGATATATTTTCAGGCAGAAACCAGCCAAGGCCTCTATAGGGCTACTTACCAGATACGTCCTTATCCCAATGGAAGAACATGTCATCTAGAAATTCATAATCAAACTCGATTTTGTAAGCAGGATGCTCCGATGGCTTATCATTTGAAATTGAGCAGTTACTAAACACGACCTCTGCAACTTCGGGCATTCTTTTAATCAGCTTTCGCATCGGAGTTGTCCGCCAATTAAATACCGGATGTTTGTGTTCGTTTCGCAGGGCATCGCGCCAACTGTCAGATGTAACAATAGCCATAGCAACATCCCTGTAAGGGTGATAAGCAGAAAAATAAGATTATGCAATAAATACTATTACACTTCAAATTTAAGGTCCTATCATTGTTACAGTCTAGGTGTTGTGAAAAAAGGAGTCATATTGTATCCACGGTTGTATGCATATATCCACAAATATAGGCAAAAAATATTAATTTTATAAAAATGAAATTTCTTTTTTTTTTATTAAGTTTATTACTTTTAACTTATAATTGAAGATGTAGACCAACTACCATCTGGATGCAGAAAATAATAAATTTAAACGCTGCCAAAACATGAAAAGTGATGAGGTTGACCACTGATAGAAAGGGCTGGAATCAGGTGTTTAATTACAATAAACATGTTTTGAACTACGTTTTGTAAAGTTTGTTTTTCAAAATCAATGGAAAAACAGGCAGAAAGTCAACAGTTGTTTATAGCCATTTAAAATGTTAATGTATGGAAAAATATGTTTGAGAAAATCATCCACTAAGTAATACAAAAAATTCAACAATTGGTTGACTGAAAATAAAAAAAGTATGCAAAAAGGGCCTACAAAGTTATTATAATGAAATTCATGTGTCCATACTCATAATTATTGACAAGAAAATTTGATTGCAAAACTATTTTGGTGATTTCCAAAGTAATTTGAACTCATCTACGATGCGACTGAAAACAAATTAATAATGGCCTGCCAAATCCCAAATAATAGCATTTGGCTAATGCATTTAGTCTTAAAAAAGATCAGTGTTTTTATAAAATGTCAACTGTAATTAGATAATAAATCTATACATGAAAATCACAGAATTTAGAACATATAAATAGATACTCACTTTTTAGAATTCTCGATTGCCAAATCTAAGCAGTTTTTGTTGTCAATATCCGTGGATGACACACTGGCTTTCCATTCTAGCAACAGCTTTACCATCTCCAAATGACCGTTTTTACAAGCTAAATGAAGAGGGGTTGTCTAAACAGAAAATAATACAAATTTACTAAACATGTTTAAAACAAAGCAAAAAAAAACCAAAAATTGTGCAAATAAATCCATATACAATTAATATTTTCTAATGGTGTACATTCATATACGTGCCAGTATCCATCTAGAAGATGCTCATGGCGCTGTGGACCAGATTTTACACATTCTTATAAGCTTTCTACTCCCTTAAGGGTAACATCGTGTCATGCAGCCAGTACTATGTTGTACTTGCACTACTTCAACTGTCCACGGCAGGGGTCATGCTTGGAGCAGTACACCGGGGTATCCTCTACTCATCTCGAAAGTTCTATTGTTTCTTTAAAGTGCACATGTGCTGTTTGTGTACCACGGTTTATAGTCCTTATCCGAGAAGATTCGTTTACACTACCAGAACCATGGTGCGAGCAGGTCTCGAACCCATGCTGTTGTTTATGCATGGTTCACAGATCTCCTGCCTTAAACTGCTCGACCACACAACTAGCACATCTCATCTCACTTAAAAAAAAATTTCTTCCATGACTAATTTCAATTAATTTTAGTTTACTGTAATGTTTCTTAATATTTGATTATTTTTCCATAATATTTAAATGGTAAATTTTAACATACCGTATTTAATTTTATTTATTGCAATGCACATGTGAACATATTTTAATGAAATGTGTGCATTAAAAATGAATTTATTATTTGTTGTATTAATTATCACTTTATCCATATTTTATAATGACCAATACAACTTACAGAAGTACATAAAATCTCCATTTGTAAGAGCATCATATTTTTTTTTTCCTTTAATTTTATTTTGATATCATACAAATACAAGATAATATTTCAAATAATTATTTTCCTGTTATCAGATATTACTCTCTAAATCTTTAGAAGGGGACTTGCATCCTGAGGGGTTCCTGATGTTCAAATGATGATCCGTCAAGTTAGCCCTCAAATTAGCAAGAGTATTACCTTTGCTTTGTCGATGGGATCAACAGAGCAATCTGCTTCAAGTAGAACCTCTGCTGTCTTTGTCCAGCCATTGTTAGCAGCACAATCTAATGGTGTCCATTGATTCTGATTCCTAAAGAAATGTTTAAAAAAAATAAACAAGAAATAGTTTTTACAAAAAATGTTGCAACTAAACTTTTTCCTGTTTTAGTTGTTTAAATTTTTTTATTTTGTAATTTTGTATATGAAAGACCCTTTGATTTATTTTAAAATCTGCATTGCAATTGTTTATATAGCATACTCAACCACCCCATGACGTGTAATTTAGGAGTCCAACTGAAAAAACAAGAATTCTGACAAGCTAAGTTTGAAATTAAAAATCAGCCTAAAAAGGAATCCTCATTAATGGTATTTTGGAAAAAAAGTGCTCTCAGATTACATTCGTCTCTAATTCATAAACGTAAATCAGCCACTGAGAAGGTTGTATTCTAGGTTTGTGTTTATTGATCCCAAGACTACATTCGCCACCATTAATTTGACTACACATGCACCTTCATTTTTAACACATGCTAGATATTGTTATTTTCCAGACAGTTCTTGGTAGTTTTTTCACTCAATTTCCTTCCCTTCGAAGTAGTGGCAGTGTAGCTTGGTGGTTGACGTGCTTGCCTACCAATCCCGAAGTCCTGGGTTCAATCCTGACCAAGCGCCAGGATTATTCTCACAACAACAACGCCACTCCCTAAGCCTCGTAATAAGTCTTCGTTAATAAACATGATATAGTATATCCATCCTGTAATTGGCGTTTATGCTGTTGGACGTGGATGAAATAAATATATACAATCGCAACATTACTGTTTTTTATCACCAGTCCCTCTTGTTCTTATCTGCCTAGAGATGAGGTGCGAAACGAATATTGTTCATAGACAGACATAGATATACTTTATTGTAACAAAAAAATGTGAGATTCAGCTACTTGTTACAAAATTGCTATTCAGCACCTAAATGAAAGCTGGGTTCATACTCGGAATTTAACATGATATTCATTATCATGTTCTATATTAATCTGCCAGGGAGCTACTTTCATGACCTTCTTTAGTATGTTAACCCTTGCTAACATGTTTTTCTAGACCAAGATAATTATCAGGATCTTGGGAAGTTTAATATTCTAAATTAATTCATAAAATCAATCGAGGATGGTATATTAAGTAGGTTGTTTATAGGTTTCCATCCAGTCACTGCACTTTAAAATTTTGTATGAACATGTCTTATCAGAGGGAAGCATGCACATAAATGAGATTGACAGACATATAAAACACTGCCTATGCCTCGCAATGGGTCTTAGTTTATAAGCAAGATATTGTATATCCTGTAAGTGTTGAAATACTTGCTGTTGGATGAGAATGAAACTTTAAATTTATAACTTCTTTAAAGGGTTCATTTTATACCTTGGAGTTATTTCAGCACCAGCATTGATAAGAACTTGGACAACTTTGAAATGTCCCTCCTGCGATGCAAGATGCAACGGTGTGTTAGAATACTCATCTTCATCATCTACTACAGTTGGGTCTTGATTTACCAGTTCTTTCATTGTCCTAAAAAAGAATAATAATTGCTATCATTAAAATGATGTAATAAAGAGTATGACCTACTAAACGGGATAAAACCAAGCAAATAAGGTTTTAAGACCTGTAGAAAAATCAACTATGATTTTGTGTAGCAACAATTAATTTATGAAAATAATAGCATGTAAATTTTGTAATAGGATTGGAAACCATGAAAATTTACATGCAGTAAAATTTACTGCATCATAAAATAGAAGAAACTGCCAACAATGGTATGGCCAGATTGCCAGAAGTACCAAAATATGATGCATGCATTGAGTTGTAATAATTATGATACATGAATGGTGTAAATTTGGTGAACCTACCACTTACACTTATCTTAATAACGTAAACCAAAAAGTTAATGTCTGATGAACAGACTTCAAAATGGACAGACAGATGGTAAAATGCTTGAGATATAATATTTTAATACTTATGATCCATGCATGATGTAAACTTGGTGAACCTATCCTCTTTAAAAAAAAATCGGGATCCCAATCAGGATCTCACTGGATTCCCTATCGGGATACCAAATTTCGGCCGAGATTCCGATTTTCTGGAACAGGATTCGAACTAAACTTAACTTTAACTACATGCCTATTTTATATGATGGGGACAGGAAGTGAAGGTGAATGCTATATAATTAGGGAACACACCTTAACTATAAATGTTACCACATCCTGGATGACTTTCCTCCAAAATCCAACCTCAGGAATGTGTACAGAGTAGAGTGGACCCAGGAGAGGAAGTGGGGTGAATAGCCTAGCCTAGGATTAGGTAGAGAGCCTATGTTACAAAAGGATATTACCTGAAACGTCCATTAAGGGCAGCAAGATGTGCTGGCGTCTGTTCCTCTTCATTCTTAGCATCAATGTCAGCTCCTTTCTCAATAAGTAGCTGAAGATAAAGAAAAAAAATATATGACTCAGGTATAAGCCCATAAAACACCAGAGTTATTTTATACAATGAATTACCATTTATACAAACCTGGGTATAAGCCCACCCAACATCGGAATTATTTTATACAGTAATTGAATTACCATTTACACAAACCCATGTAAAACCCTATCCAAAAGGTGACTGGGATTTCATGTTAAATGTAGTGGGCTTTTACAAGGGTTAGTACAGTTTATGTTAAAGAAATTCTTTTAGAGACCTTTATTACTTTTTAACAGAGGATATTGATACGCTAAAAACAATAATAGATGGAACAATATGATATCTCTATGAAAACAAAGAGAAAGAAAAGATGCACTGTTTTTAGATTTGCATGGTGGATGGTAATAACATTGAACAATAATAATAATGACAATAATAAGAATAATGATTTACAATGCGCTCATTTCCACCAAAGGCAGCGCGGACCAAGGGGCGTGCTTCCCCTATTATCGTCAAAACGTAGTTGCGCCCCCCCCCCCCCCAATATATTAGGTGCACTGGGTCCAAAATTTACAAGAAAAACCTAAAATACGGTCAAAATAGTGTACCTGGACACCAAAATGTGGAAATAACCCTTTTTTTTTGTGCGCCCCCTCCCCCCCCCCACTTTCGGCGGACCCTGGATACACCCCTGCAAAGGTGCTCAAGGTGCATTGGAATGTTAGAGAAGTTTTTTTGAATAGCTGTAGGCTTTAATATGGTCACAATTTCCAAATTGAATAGAATGGATTTGTTCCAAGTAACACTACATGAATGGGACCAAGACCCTGTAAAGGCAGGCACTCACTGGGTCATACGACGGTTGCACGATTAAACCATCGCTCCCTGTGTGCAGTTTCCAGATGCGAAGACAGATTTCTACTCGTCGGCCCACTTTTTTTTTAGTGATTCAACAGGGAAGTCACTAAATAAAACTTAACAGTGATAGTAGCTATGCGTGTATGGTGGACACCTTGTTTACGATATAATCACAATTCGGGAAGTTTACCACATCATAACATTGAAACTAATAGATTTAAAAATACATTTATACTCACAGGAATTAGGTTGTATAAAAGAGATTTTAACCGCTATGCTAACTCATTAACTCATGATCTACTGTAATTTCTCTTAATAATTGTATGCTTTGTTTGTATTGTATTTTATCTCTAGTGTTCAAGTGTACTTAAGGAGCAATTACCACACTTATGTAGCTATGCCATTGACAATAAAATTGTATAATGTTGTATGATAACTGGCATTCCTCACACAATTTATAAATTTATTTTGCTATTAGTATTAAACATAATACTTATTTGTTATTTTGCACATTAATTAAACTATAAATACAAAAAATAAATAATACATTACCTTAACAATAGGTAGATATCCACACTTAGCAGCAATATGTAATGGACCATTGTCATAGCGATCACTTTCTTCTAGTAAATCTCTAGCTTTTGGGTGTTTTAGTAACGCCTAAAATTAAAATTTTAGTCTTTAAGAATTCTGAAAAGAAAATCAACCACTAACAGGGCCATCAGTTAAGATATTAACGACCAGGACCAATGTGTTAAAAAAGCGTACAATTCAGCTTGGTGGTTAACATGCTTGCCTACCAATCCAGAGGTTCTGGGTTCGAGTCTACCAAGCACTAGGATTATTGTTAACTGTAAATAAACCCTCTCTTTAAAGCAGGGCTCTCACTGCGTTGTGCGACGGTCCCACAACTAAACCGTCGCTCCCTGTGTGTGTGTGGTTGGCAGACGCAATGACAGTACTCTACTTGTCGGCCGACTATTTTTTAGTGATTTAACTGTTGAATCACGAAAAAATATCGTCGGCCAATGAGTAGAAGACTATAATCCGTCTAGCAACCACACACACACAAGGAGCGACGGTTTAGTTGTGCGACCGTTGTATGACCGTCGTAGGACACAGTGAGTGCCCAGCTTAAGATTACTCAAAGGAATTAGAAGGCATGACATGTACCATATATCTACTTCTAAGTAGTGACAATGCACATTGATTGTTAACATGCTTGCCTACTAATCCCAAGGTCTGGGTTCAAGTCTAACCAAGCACTAGGATTATTCTCAAATGTAAATAACCCCACTGTTTAAGAAACCATGAAGTGATTATCCGAAAGGTTCATTAATCAACATCAAGAAAGTATAATACATACTCAAAGCAATGAGATACATGCCATGGTGTCAAGATTTAATATTTCGACATAAATTATGTCATCATCAAGAATTTTCTTGATGACATAAATTATGTTGAAATATTGAATCTTGACAAGATGACATGAACCTCATTGTTTCATGTTATGTAATATACTTTCATGCAGTGATAACTCAATGAAATAAAGAGTCTTATGGTATGTTCAGATTTAAGGCTTAAGTGGAGTGTACCGTAAGCAAGGTGTAAGCTATCCTGGGGCATAACGACCAAAGAGTTCGGACATAAGGCATAGCACAAGTCACAAGCAATTTTAAAATTACAGCCAGTGGGTTTTTCTATGACCAGTCATCCGAGATTGATTGGCCAATTCAGACCGATTGTAAATTTTGATTGGTCATTGCATGACACAAGGACAAAATTATTCAAGTGTATGAGGCGTAGCTCCATAACTTGCGCTAATCTGGGGTTTACAGGAAGCACAAGTTACGCTCCGGATTATAGCCTTACACAAGTTGCCAGCTACTTCAGACACAAATAATCGTACGCAACCAACGTTACGCTCCGCTTAATCATCGAGTCTAAACATACCTTAAATTTATAAGCATACTACAATATATCCCCTTGTAATACTTACTACTTTTTTTTTTTTATATTCATAAATTTTACATCCTGCACCTCTTATATGACTTTATTCTCCCAAACATAAATTGTTAAACCAGACTGCCAGTTATTTATTTTTTTTTTTATTTTTTTTTTTTTTTTTAAATGGTGGCCATAACCTAAAGTTTATGTGAACTTATTTTGGTCTCCTTTCACACATTTATTAGTCTTT
>JAOTQE010082301.1:0-15580 GCA_025631205.1 Nesometra sesokonis
ATTTCAACAAAGTCTATTTTTGATCAGAAACCAATGAACACGATACATAGGCCTAAACGGTATGAAGGTCACCGGAATTTAACAAAAAACCTGTAAAAAGATACCCAATTTAAGGAACAATAACCTTTTTTGCTTGTCAAATTGTAACCCAGATGACGTTCTCCCCGGCAGTAAAGGTGGGTCCAAAACCGCATCGGTCACTCACACCATCCCGTTTCAAACCCAAGGTATGGTCCTGTGTGTATAAACCTATTCCAGTTCTAAAAAAATAGTAGGCCAATTTACTTAATTTTCAGACAATTTTGGGACCCACCATTCGTGGTTCGGTCCTCCATAGGCGTCTCGTACTGGATTCTAAAAACAATTATCAAACATGAACAAAGAAATTTATCAACATAAAAATTCATCCCTGTACTCAGTACAGGAGAACATCAAACTCATGTGGGATATTGGGGTCGTTTATATTTGTTGTTTATATTAGCCTAACGATCAGTGATAGAGTTGTGATAGCTTGACTTTCTACCAGTCCCACCGAAACAACAATTTATAAAGTTTTGGAGGGACACATAAAGGTTGAATGTGCCAGGGGCTGAGTTGGAAGGGGATGGGTCCCCCTCAACATTTTATTCAATAATAATCATCTAGACACACGTCGGGTGTGTTCATAATATCTTGAAGTGGCATAACAGTACGGAACGCGAGTCATAATTAGTCCTTACTTTTAATTTTATTAAAACGAATTTGATTTTCATTCGAAAAGTGGGACCATCCCACTCAAATTGGGGACACGCCCTCGTTATCCTACATATGCGCCCGTGATCAGTATTTCAATTCATACTTATCTAATTTAGTTCTCATTTGCGAAAGGGGCATACCAAAATAACGACAATTCGCCACAAGGGCGGATCCAGTGGCGTTTAAAAGAGGGGGTCCGATGTCAATTTGGACAAACATAAATGTCAAGATTTTAACCGTAAACTGATGGCAATAGGCGTGGGCCTAAGGCCCGGGAAAATTGCTCTCTGATGCATTTTAGAGGTCCAAAGTGTTCAAAAAAAAATTATTTTGCCGGGTCAAAGAAGGGGGAGGGGGTCCGTCCCCCCCCCTTGGATTCGCGCCTCCACCATAAGCTGCAGACACCTATGTAACTTAAAATATAAACCCAGGTGTAAACCTACCCTAGAACAGGTCGGTTACTTGGCTCGCTCACATCTGTGTAGGCCGACGTAACAAGCAATTACATCTTTATTAAGTACCGGTAATAATGAACGCCCGTCAATACAGCCTTTAGAAATGTTCTTACTGGTTATAAATAAAATCAATCTAAACGTTCATCCTCTTAGATTTACATTATAATGCAAATAATGTTTGCATCGCTCTTGGCATAAGCACATTTAAAATCGATACCGCCATGGTTAAACCCATTGTGACATTTCGGTGATTGCGATCGTAGAACGTATGTAAGCAGTCCGGGCCACGAACCTGAAATATTTGATTGATTATTCTTTTATTTTCGACACTGAAAATTTTTCTGTAAAACGGATTCTTGTGATCGGAGGCGCTGTGCGCACTGTATACCACATACAGTTAGTGTCTGCAGCCAACACTATCTCTACAGAAGCCCACAGACTTTGGTTACACCTATGGAAAACAAACAAGGGCAGAAAATATTAGAAACGAGTTATATTGTCCAGTGTGCTGTCATTTTATATTATGTAAATATGATTGCTTTCATAGTAAAAAGAAAAATCGTGGTTCGATACGTTGTAGATATTTCTTATTCTAACAATAAATTCAAAAGCAATGATCGTCAACGAAGCAATTTTACATTTCAATCAAATGCAATGCTTAAGTAAATTTGGTTGGTCAATAATTGACAGCCAGCTTTTCAAACACAGACTCCTATTATACAACGAATAATATTCTGTGTTTTGCATATAGTTTTATTTTGGAAAAAAAAATCATCTGTATTTAACAGACTCTCGATGACCCTGAAGGGCTGCACAGGGGCGGATCTAGACATTTAATGTGACCTTCGCAAAACCCATGTGAAGAAGCTGGGGGTCCGGGGGTCCCTTAGGGCCCCTGTGGTGAGGTACCAGAGTCTGAGGTCGTCTAACCTTCGCAATTGCGAACGGTGCGAAGGTCTGGATCCGCGCCTGCTGCATTCGAAGTTATTTTAACGCTGAAAGGAAATTTAACAAGTAATAAAATAAATTCGAATTCCGAGAATCGATGCAGTTCCCTTAAAAAATAACATTAAGCAACCGCGCCTTAAGTTCCATGACATATTGCAGCAATGCACTTTTTTTAAGCTTCAAGTCCCTATTTTGTTTCGTATTGGGGGGGGGGGGTGGTCTAACTTTAAAAGGAATCATGAATAGTTTATGTGTACAGTAATTTCATACACATCCCGTTCAAAACCGGCACTGAATTGCATTGTACGTACCCGATGACGTCAGCATTGACATTGCAGTCGGATAATTTGAATACAGGTGTTTCCGTCAGACTAGCAATACGAGTTTCGCGGGTATGCTATACTTGAACGTTTTTAAACACTTACAGAAATTTGTAGCTAACCCTACCGTAGTCCTACTGCTTGGCGGAATTTTATAACTGAAATTAAAAAAATAACTCTATCATCACACCAGCAGTAGATATCACTGGAAGGGCAGCCATGCAGAAAGCAAAATATTCAAATTTACCGCCGTCACCGTTGTCTTCCAGGGAAAATATTCCGGTACAGAGTGAATTGAGCGTGCATGATCTGCATAACGAATCAGAAGGTAGGCCTCCAGAAAGCTACGCCCAAATGATTGCCAAAGCTATTAAAACAAGCGGTAGTTACAGTGCAACACTGCAAGAGATATATGACTATATAACAAGTACATATCCGTATTATTGTGAAAATAGAATGCATTGGAAGAACTCGGTGCGTCACAATTTAACGGTTCAAAAAGACCTTTTTAAACGGCTGCCGACTCTTGGAAATGAACCCGAAGCACGGGGTTGTTCACGTTGGACATTAGTTGATGGGTTTGAGGAGTTGCTACAAAAACGACAGAAAAGACGTAATCCGTGTTTGCATACACCTAGTGGACATAAACAACGCCCAAATGTGAAGAAAATTGAACACGTCCCAGTGGAAAGCAGGCTACCGTCGCCACCACCTCTTAAATACGGTCCGATTGAACAGATTTCGCCACCAGACTCTCCTGCCTCTCTAACGCCAACCCTAACACCATCACTGACACCATCCCTGACACATGAAGATAATCAGCTAATGGTGAACGATCCATATTTTGCTAATCTTACCCCAGTCTCGTCAGTTTCCCCAACGTACATTGATAACTCACCGTTGTATTACCAGGATTATTACCCCCAAACACATTTTGTATCAATTGACAAAAGTGGGTCGAGTTTGCTAGACAGCTTAATTTCTGGGGATGTTTTACCAGGGGAACTGTCCCCATACAAGGAAGATTTCTACCCCTCTCCACCAGAAGCGATACCGGTGTCTATTCACAAAAACGAAGCCGCTTTTCAGGTAAAGGACCTAACTCCACTTACCACTATTGATGTTTTTCAAGTTATTGGTCATGAACGGACAAGTCTTTCGCCTTTTGATGGACAGTATGCTATAAAGAGCAACTTAAGACACTACGGAAACATTCAATCGGATGAGAAGTATGGAAGTCTGTGTACTACCCCTGTATTATCTAGACCTCCAATGGACCACATCATTGTCGACACGAAAGCATCTTCACTGTGTACTGTGTAAATTGGTATTAACATTCACTGTTGTTATTAATGAAAAGGAAAATACGACTGCGTAGAACAGCAGTATTTCTTGTTCCATGTTTTACATACTATACCATGTACCATATAATCACTTACCATAGTTGTGTTGTATATACATTACCACATTGGATACGCGTTGAAAAAAAACTAATTTATAACTACAGTATTTTATCTTCAAACGATGTAACGAGTGTATAATTAGTATGTAAAGAATATTAAAATGTACTTCTGACTTTTATTTCATATTTTTACAATACTCATTTTAGACTTTTAAAAGCAAATAAACGATCCTGTACATTAAATCGTACTTGTTTGAACATTTATTTTGTGTTCCTGTTTAAGTTTTTGGTTGCCGACTTATTGAATCCAGGCGCGGATTTGTTTGGGGGCGGGCGCTCCCACCCCCTTATGTTAGGAGCACCGGGTATAAAATTGACCCCAAAACCATAAATAACCACAACTAGAGGCAAGCAGGCCACAAGAACACGCCAAAAATCGGAAAATAACCTCTTTTTTGCTCACCAGAACCGAACGTGCAACCACGCCCACCCGGACCTGAGAAAGTACGCCCCCCTTTCGTCGGATCCTGGACCCGCCCCTGGAATCTGATTTCTTTAAATTTAAATATCGCTCAATCTTATTAACACCAAATTTCTAAAAAAAAAAATTGTAGGTCCGGACCTATAGGTATTTTCAAATTTAGATCTAACCTAATTTTTTGTCTTAAATCGTTGTACGTCGACTGATTGATTTTTCTCATTTTAAGACGAGACCAAATTGTGACTACATAATTATACCATCGTATTTACCCAATGTCCGGACCTGTAATATTTCCATATTTATAGGTATAAGTTCACTTCGTAATTTACAACATCACCCAGTTGATTTTCTTTTTATGTTCAGCTAAATAAAAGACTAATTCTATTTTTTTTTTGTGGGGTGGGGGGAAGGGGAGGTAAGTTTATCGTATTTACAAGTTCAGAACAAAATGTGTAGCTCCGAACATACAATTATTTCCAAATTTGGGTACAATTTAATATCCCTTTAAAATCAGTTAACGTTTCTCATTATCTGTGATGTCCAGTTATACCAAATTGTGTAAATAATTTTACGTCGTATTTACCATATTTGACGTATTTACCCCGATTTCAGAAAGATTATGTGTAGAGGTCAGAGCCTGGGATTACTTCCGATTTAAGGTAAATTTAACTTCTTGTTTCAAATAATCACACGTCAATCAGAATACAGTAATATAAACAAAATGAACTGTAATAAAACCAGAAACAATGCTTTTCCATGTAACAAACTTGTTTATTTCTAAAAATGTTTGTTTTTTTTATATACACTGGTACATGTTTATGGGTGGTCCAATAAATTTAAATACATAGCAATGAATAATTAATTTAAAAAAGCTCACAATAAGGAAAATTAAATCAAAAATAAAATTATTATGGACTATACCACCGAACCAATGATACATAGAAATCAATGTTTTACCTTACCATATATTTTTACTGTAAATGAACCCAAGATGGGTGGGGCTGTCTATTAAGATATTGTACTCGTGCAAATAAGTGGCTCTCTCGAGAAAGCGCCCCTCTTAAAACGATATGTTCCTCGTTCTATTATGCACCCTTCTAATTTGAATAAGCACCCCTTCATTTTAACAAGCATTCACTGAGCTAAATAGCCAGACCTATATTGTTCATCACAAACCCATCTGGCGGCCTGTTTCCTTAACCACTTCTAAATTACAAATACTCTGCATCGGCGTCTCGTAAACTTATATAAGCGCCGTTTGAATAAACGCCCTGCGTATTAGTCTCACAGGCCTTACGGTCGGGTTTATTCACTTCTATTGCTTGATTCTTTTTAAGGCGCTATTAATGTCCCATACTCACTTATTTTAGTTTAGCCGAAGTGAGTATGGGACGTCAATAGCGCAGTAAAAAGAATCAAGCAATAAAAGTGAATAAACCCAACCGTAAGGCCTGCGAGACAGGCTATGCTCGTATATGCACCTGTCAAAAGTGCTATATTCGCGCGAGTATGGTCATCACCAGGATATAAAATATTCGGGAGGCTTCGCAACTCTACTACGATAGCGAAAACTGATGCGTCAAACTTCTGTTTAAGTTGACAATCTGTTAAAAATATAGCAATAGTTCTACTTACGAATAATTGATGATCGTCGTACAAACTGTGAAAAACGTTTAAAGCTCAGTACACACAATAGTGAGGTTTCGCAAACCTACGAAATCGGATACGTCACACTTACATTTTTGAAAGTTGCTAAATATGTTTAAAAATATATCAAATTTTCCACTTACGAATCGTTGATGATCGTCCTAAAATATTCACCAAATGTGAGAGATATTTATGGTGTTCTATTAAAATGTTTATGACGTATCCGTTTTCGTTAAGTTGCGAAACCTCGCTTATATCACATTTTCTTGGACAAAATATTTGTAATGCTTATATATGGTAATGATGACATCACATCACTAGCATACATGGACATGTCCTTACCAATATAATGTTATGGCAGTTTTTTTTGTCAAGAAAATTTGGTTGCCTGGAGACAGGCTAGTATTCAATTCCTACTCAATTCAGCTCAAATTTATGACGTATTCGTTTCCGTTTGTTTTCGTAGTTCGTGAAATTGCAAAACCTCCCTTATCACTAGGTAAATAGTAAATGTTGCAATAATATAATTAGCGAGGTTTCGCAAACTTACGAAATACGAAAACGAAAACATCACACTCCAATTTTTGAAAGTTCCTAAATTTGTTGAAAATTATCAAATTTTTAACCTATGAATTGTTGATGATCGTCGTAAAATACTGACCAACTGTGACAGATATTTAAGGTGTTCTATTCAAACGTTGCAAGAATGTATGAAGTATCCGTTTTCGTATAGCTGCGAAACCTCACTAATAAGTCAATAAAAAGACCATTTAAACTAAACACCAATTTAGGTAAGGCTTCCGAGAATATATATTTTTGCCAAGCATTTACAGATTGGGCTCAGCTAAATTTTACCTTGAATTAGTGTTACATTTCTATATATTACCTTAGACAAGCGTGATCCTGGATGTTTATTTAAAATACGAATTCTGTGATTTTAAAAGTGCATTCACATCAGCCTCTATTTCGGCTTGGAACGGCTGAAGCTATGCCGGACTATCAAATTCTCTGTGACAAAACCTTTGATATGCCTATATATGATCATTACAACATCAAATCATGACCACACACGTGGACATGTCCGTACCATATGAGTTAACGAAAGTTTTTTTGTCAAAGAAAATTTGATAGTCTGGAAACAGCCCGACGATCCCAAAAAAAGGACATTGTGTCAATGGTAATGCATTTCGATTCGTATGTGACTGCTTCTAAAATTAGGTGATTAAAGTGTGAACTAAAGGGTTCCCAGACAGGTAGTAGTTCATTATACCGGCACCGCTATGAACATGCCCGTGTACCCCTCTTTCCTTTAAGTAATTGTGTCTTTCATTTCGTTTGTCAATCGACAAAATTGTTAACGTTTTTCCACTACAGAAGCAATTGTAAAGACTATGTTAGTTTATTACTGTACTAATAAATTTCTTGGACTTGTTCTATAAAAGAAGCATTTTATGGTTTAATTACTGCACTCTGTTAATGAATAATTTAAACCATACTTGCAGAACGAATCCTTGATTAAGAAAGCATAATGCATACTCCAAGCAATGAGATGCCATCGTGACAGGAGCAGTCGCTCATATGCCAAATAACAATTTTCATTAATCTATATCATGTAGATCATATTTCACAAGGTGCATGGGATTAAGCCTAAAAAACTGTGTTACTCAAGGTAGACCGACCCGTACATTTGGGTCAGATTTTTTTTTTTACTTTCAAATCTCTCAATTTTTTGTTAAGTACATACAATTATCCCTCAACGAAAATTATTTAACAAGATTGACAACAGTATATAGGGAAAAATCAAACAGCAGAAAATGCATGAAAAGGGTTTTCTAAGAAATAAAAATCCCTGACCGACCAACCCACCCATATTTTTAAAAACGAGGGGCTTGCGTAACAGATTTTTTAGGCATTACAGCCTACAGACACACTACAAGAGAGCGATGCATTTACAAATCTTTCTTATAAGAGAGCGATTACCAATCTTTCTTAGGGTACCATAAACATATCATAACCAATCCCCAGATCATTACTGTACTGTACTTCTAAAACAATCCGTATAATTTGTGCTAATACCCACTAACATAGAATATAAATCACTCACAAAATTGTTTACCTTGCCATGTACATTAATGAAAAACAATAATTGTATGTATTTATTATTCAAATTGTTTCTATAATTGAATCGATTTAATTGTTAGCTGGTGGCCAACTAACATTGTAGAACAGATCCATTATAATGTTAAATGCTATTCTATACATACAAAGCTGTATATAAAATAATATACTGAACGGACGCGGGTACAAGCCTACCTTCTGAGTTATACTCATGTAAAACGAGGAACTTGGTTATAAGCCCACCTATTAATAAGATCTGATTGAATTAATAAATTATTTTGTAGCAAAAAAAAATCATATTTCTAAGTATCAATTTTGCAGTTAAAAAAACACTGTCTATCAGACCTTTTCGGTCCACATGTATAAACCTTCCCACAAACTTTATGAGCTTTCATGACTAAGGGGTGGGTTTATTCTCAAGTGTTCCGTTCTGATAATTTACCATTAGCTTCTGCATATTATATACAGCTGTGTTAATCAGATTACAAGATTTCATAGACATTAACATGTATACAACATAACCATTCAACATAGGTCTACAATATTATGTACATTGTATCATACATAGAACAGTATACAAGAATCTATATTAGGCCTGTTAGATTTTTTTTAGATACATGTAGAAATTAAAAGGCACACATATTTACATCAACTTTAGAGAGCCAATCTGGAGAGAATCCCTATATTTTCAATGAAATAGTTTTAGTATGGTGGTCCTAGTAAACACAGCAAGCAACAACTGGAGCCCAATACAAAATCTCACCACTGGAGAATATTAATCTACGTGAAATTGTTATGTTTCAGAGCTTAAATACTTCGAGAAATTCTTAAAACAGGGTTCATACACCTTAAAACAAGTAAAAATCAAAAAAATTTCATTTCAAGGACATTTCAGGTGATGTTTCTAAATTTCAGGAAAACTTAATCAATGGTCTTGCCATGCATGGTTCAAAAAAATAAAAATGAACCTTGGGAGTTTAATGAAACTAGCTGTGTTTTATCTTAACTAAATTTCAATATCATGAAATTTCCAGGACAATTAGGATACATCAGGAGTTTCCAGTAATGGAAAATGCACATTTGTTTTTACTGGACTTTCAAGGAATTCAAGGATGTGTATGAACGCTGTTGAAAAATCTACATAATTATTGCATTGATCACCATATTATGTTTGTCTCATAACTGATAGCACTGGACAAGTAATACAATAGAGGTAGGAAACAGGATAATTAAATGCATATGAGCAGTGAGAAGTTCAACATTCATATATAATGTCCTACAGTTTCTCAAAGAAGTTAAATTTTGAAATTTAAAATATATGGAACTTCTCATAATCAGACATCCTTGGATATGGAAAAAGTGTCCACTTAAGCGAGGTGGCCCCTTACGTGAACTTCAGTCGTCGATAGAGGATTGTAAACCATGCATACGTGATTATGGTTGAAATTTCATGGCTTTCTCAACACAAAGAGCCTCTCAAATTCCTAGACATTACTTACGAGAGGTACCAAATGCACTGATTACATAGGAAGAGAAAACGGGCTTTTGAATGAGTGGGCTGTATGGGAGGTGTCCACTTACGAGAGGTGTATGCACATGGAGGTTAAACTCTATTAAGAAATTTCACATAGATAACTGTGAGGTGTTATCACAAAATAAGTCGTGTTGTACAAAAAGTCAAAATTTAGCTAATGTTATATTCTGATAGAAGACAGTATAAGCTTTAATTTGGTTTTTGAATTAAGTAATAATTTTGAAATATACCTGTATGAAAATACACTTTGGAGAAAATAAACAACTTTTGATTTCCTGGATGTTTTTCTATTGATTTTGAAAAATAACCTTTAGAAAATGTACCTCAAAAACATGTTTATTGTAAATAAAAATGTTTGTAAATATAAAATTTAAATAACAAACTTAACAAAACAACAGAAATCTCATTTCCAACAAATTATGAGTTTCTATCCATTTTTGTGAATATCTTAAAAGGACCTGGCGTACAATATGATTCATTCTGTCATGACACCTCACAATTACTCTCTAGAGTTGAGCATTGGCTCCAGTAGTCTCCATGGTTTGGGTGTTGCTGGTTGTGTTTATTAGAACCCTATTTTCCTACTAACAGAGAAACGACGCCATGTTAAAATATCATGTGGATCGATGCAGTAGTTGATTTTGGAATACATATCTTAATTTGATTATTTTTATACCTATTTTTTGCTAAATCATATTCACATATCTACAGGAATATTTTTGATTTGTATTTATATCTTTGTAAGTAAACAATTAAGCTTTCCGATAAAAAAATTTCTTCCATGTTTACTAATATCATTTTACTACTTATTTATTTTAAATATTTTAATGACTAATTTTATACTAGTCAGTCAGGCTAGATAATCAATAGTTAACCTGGCAGCAACCACCAATACCCACAGTTACCCAATATAGCTGCGTTCACATTCAACTATGGTCGGATCAGACATCCAGATCAATAGTCCTATCTCACCAAAATTTTCAATGTGAACACTCAATTATGGCTAGATTAAGAAAATAACTGACTAACTAGTTTTCTTGACTAAGAACTAAAAATGTTCAGCATCATCGATTAAGAGGAGCGCGACATACATGACATACAATTATTTGTGTCTGACCTAGCTAGTGATTAGTGCAAGCCACTAATCCAGAGTGTAGCATGTGCTTCTTGTAAGGCCCAGATTAGCTAATGGAGCTAAGCCTCATCTTGAATGGTTTTTACCTTTATGACATGATGACCAATATAAATTAGCAAACGGTCAATCAATTACAGATTACTGGTCCTAAGAAAAGCCACTGACGGCAATTTTTAAAAAGCTTATGCCTTGTCTCTAAACACCCTGTTCATTATGCCACAGACTGTCTAAGACCTTGCTTATGTTACGCTCTGCTGAACGATGAATATTGAATATGAACAAATCAACTAGGTAAAGAGTTACAGGCAGTTAAAAAATTAAACAGAAGTGGCAAAAATGGCAAATTGATCAATCTAGTTGAAGATATATATCTTGTTTGTTCATATAGTAGTGAGGTTTCGCAAATTTATGAAATACGAAAACGAAAATGGATACGTCACACTTCCATTTTTGAAAGTTGCTAAATGTGTTCAAAAATGTATCACACTTTCCACCTACGAATCGTTGATGATCGTCCTAAAATATTTACCAAGTTTGACAGATATTCAAGGTGTTCAATTCAAACGTTAGAAGAATTTATGATGTATCTGTTTTCGTTTTTGCATTTCGTAAAGTTGCGAAACCTCGCTACTACTAGTGATTACCAATGCATGTTAAATTGTAATTACAAATATCTGGCTAAATCTAAACCTAATCCGGCCAAAGTTTGAAGTGAATCCAGCTCATGTATTAACATTAGACTAGTTTGTCTTAAAATGCATTTCATATCAATATTTTTAACAAATAAAACAACTGGAATTTAGATAACATAACTGATTTAAATTAAAGTATAAAACATGGGTGCTTGTCAGTTTACCGTACTCAAGCAAATAAGCTCCTGGAAAATTGGAATTTTATCTCATTTTAATGACAAAATTACTTCATGAAATTTATGAGGGAAAAAGCTCTGTTTAGACTATCAAATTGTATTTTCCAAAATATGCCTATATATGGCAATGATGACATCCCACCATAACCATACTGGACATATCATTACCAAATATGGCAATGTTTCTGTCAAATCAAATTTCATAGTCTGGATTGATTTTAAGTAACTAGAATTGAATGACATTGCTAGAATTTTATAGTCAATGCCCAGGACAAAAAATGAGGCTATTATTACACATTTGTGAGGTGTCACCACAAAATGAGTCGTGTTGTACAGAAAACCAAAATTGAGTTATTGTTGTATTTGGAGAGAAGAGATTATAAGCTTTAAATTGGTTTTTAAATGAGGTTCATAGCTTCAGTACAACCAGAGAAAATCATTTTAAAACATAGGTGTATGAAAACACACTTTGGGTAAAATCGACTTTAAAGATAAACAACTGTTGATTCCTGTATATTTTTCCATTGATTATGAAAAACAGCCTTTACAAAATGTAGTTCAAAAAAACATAAACAGGTAGTTTGTAATCATAAAATTTAATTACTAAACTTAAAAAAACAACAGGAATTTCATTTTTTGTGAAATTATGACTTTCTGTTTATTTTTGTGAATATCTCAAAATGACCTGGCGTACAACACGACTGATTTTGCCATGACACCTCACATTTATTCAAAAAAAGAGAAACATTTTATATTTAAATAGGATACTAGGAAACAAGTTTCATTTAGTACTTGCTGAAAATATTTTGTAAGTGATGTGCTAACTTCTGAAGCTTAAGCAAGGTAACTGTATGTGTCCTTTTCTCCATCCACTCTTTCTAAATATTCCTTTTCTATCAGTATATCAATGCATTTCTGTGAAGAACAAGTGTAAACAAATAGAATTTGAAAAAAAACCATACATAAAAAAAGAGTGTTGTAATATAGAATACTTAAGTGACAAAAAAAAACTTAATGAAATTAAAAATGTTAAAATATATCAAGGACTTTAAACAGGTCATTGTCTGCCCAAGCAGCAGCAAAAAGAAGGAACCTCCAAGAAGTCTGACAAGCCCAAAAGTTCAGGCGGAAAGGCCAAGAAGATGTGGTCGAAAAGGAAAGGTCAGGGTAATCTCAAGGATGAGCTGAATTGCTTGTTCAGTAATTAATTAGTGAGAATATCATGATAAACTAAACAAGACAAAGTAATCGTAAACAATTACACCCTCGCCTATGTTTTGAAGAAGGTTATGTTTTTCCCTCTTTGTGTGTTTGTTAGTTTGTGTGTTCCTTTGTGAACAGACTAAAGCCATAGTTTTCACTCTTTTCCTACTTTCACTGTGATATCTACTCATGGTCAGGCCAGGGAGGTATCAGGCACACAGAATAAACATACTACATACTCTATTCAGGGTCACAAAAAGTTATGTTTGGAATTTTAATGGCAAAAGCTAACAAATAGGACCAGAGTATATCAGTACCTGTCAGGCCTGTTTAGTATTTACTGTATTTTTTGTCACTTAAGAGAGGGCAGTAGACACAAAATCATATAGATTAGAATCCAGAATTCATGTAGTAAGGCGGACCAGCACCAAACCTCTGGAGGACCTAGATACGGTTGTTTCTGACATTGTTTGCAAATTTGAAGTAAATTGCCCCAATAGTTTTTGAGATATGGATGCAGACAGACACACACAGACAGAAAGACAGATACAGCTCATTGCAAAACCCTCTCCCCACTTCAGTGGGATGAGGGTAATAAGTACTTATTTATTTTAATAACCATTGACTCTCAACAACAAAATCACTAGGTGGAATAAGTGGTGCAAATCCCTAAAGCCTGGCGCACACTTGAGGAATTTTGCTCAGCCAACTGCCTCGCAAGCCACTTTGCCAATCCAGACTATAAAATTTGACAAAAAACATTGATGAAAAACATGATACCCATGGTAATGATACTTTCTAAATATGGTTATGGTGTGACATCATCATGACCATTTATAGGCAAGTCAATGTTTTTTGTCAAAGAAAATTTGATAGTCTGGACTGAGCATAAAGCTCAATCCCGACTATCAAAGTTTCTTTGACAAACAAATTTTATATGCCTATATATGGTCATGATGATGTCACACCATGACCATATATAGAAATATCATTACCATATCCATATATGGGTATCATCGAAGTTTTTTGTCAAATAAATTTGATAGTCTGGATAGCCAATAATATTGATTAAGATTTTTCTTAAGACTCACCTTGATAACAGGAACCCTAGGTTTAAAGCGGCTTGATAATTGAGTTAGGACTTCACTGAGCAGCTGCTGGTGTTTAAGGACCTTTCGCATCTTCATGATTCTAACAATTGCAGCCTAGTAAGCAGAACCAAGGGGGAAAAAAAAGAGTTATTATGAACATTGAATAATAACACAATATGTAATGTAGTTTGATTAAGGTGCTGTGGACCAGATGTTACACATTTGACACTTCTAAAGGTAACTTCATGTCCTGCTGGCTGATACAGGTGCTCATTCATCTTTCCACAGCAGGGGATGTATGGACCAAAGTATCCTCCTACTCATCTCGAAAGATGTACCGTGTTCTATATCGTGCTCATAAGACGTTGTGTACGGTTTATAGTCCTTTCCAAGAAGACTTGTGCCACCACCAGAATCATGGTTCAAGCAGGCCTCGAACACATGCTGTTGTTATTTTTTAAGGCTCACGGTTCCTGCCTTTCAGCTCAGCCATACAACTCGCAAAAATATTGTTATATTTGCAATATAAGAGTTTTTGAAAAAAATAATTTCTAATTATTTATGTCAGAAGGTTTGCTAACAGGCCAAAAACAGGCCAAAATTTAAATTATAATTTTATTTTTCCTACAGTCTATGTTTTAGATAACTCCATGCATGTCTTACATTTTTTCAGAATAACTTATGTATTACTTACAATTTCTAAGATATTTTTTATTTAGCCAAAAAGTGGGAAATAGTAAAACAAAACAGAAATGCTGCACCCAAATTTTGTGACAGTGGGTTGGTCTGGCTTTGGCAACACACAGATTTCTTTTAAAATGACTTACGTCAGCCTCAACCATGATGGACTTTCGCATTGCTTACTGATGCTTGTTTACAATGCTAGAGAGAACTCAGTAGAGTCTTTCACCAAATGGTATCATAATTTGATTGTTCATATTAAGTGGGAACTGGTCTTAAAGTTACTGTATTTATTGTTTACAAACTATAGTACTACTATTTAATCATCTGCTTTTAGCCTCGTACATTGTACGGAAATTTGGATGCTTAGGTAACTATTATAAAAACCATACAGCTACGTTTCACACAACGTTGATGACTGATGGAGATGTTAATCCAAACCCTGGACCTGTACAAAATCCTTGCTCAGTATGTGAACGACCAGTCGCTAAAAATCATAGAGCTGTTGTCTGTATGGATTGCAACCAGGGCTGCCATATTAAGTGTGGAAATATAACCCCCAAGGCGTACAGTGAGTATTTTATGGTTCAACGTAATACATGGCTGTGTCCAAAATGTTTATTTAATGAATTGCCAGGAAACGAAACCGAAATAAATGAAGTATACAACAATGAAGAAGACAATCATAACTTATTAGAAAATATTGATTACACGATATTTGAAAATAAAGGATTGCATTTACTTCATTTGAATGTGAGGTCATTGTTACCCAAGTTATCGGAAATCAAAATACTAGTTGATAAAGTCAAGCCGGCCATTTTATCAATAACTGAAACTTGGCTTGATGAATCTGTGTCCCAGGATGAAATTGAAATATGTGGATACAATGTTGTCAGAAAGGACAGGTCAACAAATCATCACGGCGGTGTATGTACTTATATTAAAAACAGTATTGTTTATAA
>JAOTQE010082312.1:0-15578 GCA_025631205.1 Nesometra sesokonis
ACATATTAAAGATAATTTGTGCCAAGTTTCATGCTTTGGTATGAAAATGCACACCTCATGTCACTAACTGCTCTACTCTTTAAATATACTGAAGTGGTTTTGCCCATTTAATGACTCAAGGATGGCATTTGATGAAGTCATTGTTGAATTGTTCTCGACAAAACCTATAGTAATTGACAGTCAAATGTCCATATATATCTGTGGTAGATTGGAAAATGTTGAAACCTTTGAAAGGTCTCAAACTTGCTTAAATATGGGAAGACATATTAAACTCTACAGATCTCATGACATGAGATTAACTTTAGCTGATCCAAAAATCATTATAGTTGGACATAGCACTGGCCACTGGCTGTAAATGACTCCACTTATATTCCCATATTGGGTATATTTGCTTGCATGGTTGCTATCTTATTTTGTTTTGGTATTTCCACTACATCTTTAACTTTTTATCTTTTCTATATAACACCATGAGCCTTTTTGTATTTTGCACTTTATATTAAATATTAAAAAGATATTAAATGGCTTTTTGTTTCTTACTTGCTATAATTGATACTGAAGTGTCAGTGATATGGGTCTTACTCAAATTCAATTGAGTAAGACTTGATGATCGATGAGTAAGACTCTCTACTCCCACATCTGTGATATTAGCACCTTCTAATCCTAACACAGACAGATTCTTCAAATCTTAAAGAAAAGGAAAAGCAAAATACTATTTTTACTACCAACATGTGTAGCACTGATCATTACATATCATTTGTAGTAACATTCATGTAGTAACATGTTATTACAGTACCTCTTGCACTTTTACCATAATATATTAAAAATAACTGATATTGTCAACTCTCACAAACCAGGCACACTGAAAATACACATTTCATTTTTAAATCATGAAAACAATATTTGTAACCATGACTACTGAAAGCTAGAGTCATCAACCTTGCTAGGTCAATTAAAAAGCACTTAAAATAAAAAGAACTTTGTATAAAAAATATTATTTATCTACATGGCTGTACCAATTATAAATGGTTAATAATGACTGTAATTAATATTAATTTTATACATATACAGTAATTATCATTCTAGACACATTCTTTTCCTTTTTTTTTATTTTTAGTTTATTTTATGAAAAATTCTAGGCTGTTCACTAACCTATGTTGTATTTGCATTTTGTTAGTAAATTTCAAGAAACTGAATTGAATATTTGGGTTTTTTGCATCCTAATTCACCAGACATGTTTCAATATCCAACTGACTATCTACTTTTCCTACTTCTATCACATTAGATCTCCCAACACCGATCCCCCTTGGCATTGTTCATTACATTGGCTGAACGACTACTAAGAAAGTCCAGCTTGATGTTTGGTTTCCACTTGTTTGATTTTAAGAGAGCTGACTACTTCATGTGCATAAAAATCAACTCAGACAGGGTCATAAAACAAGAGTCCTGAGTTGATGAATACTCACGGTTGTCAATCCAAACAATATAATGGGTAATTGGCCATGACGACTCGGATAGCCTGATGCAATACGTAATTGCGTCTGGAATTATGTCTGAGTGAGACTTTAGTAGATCTATGCACAAATTGACTCTTGAATCTCAGAAAACTTTTTTTACATTTTTATATAATGAGAGCAAATAGTGTGCATGCTTGCAGCAGGCTAAGTGCGGCATCATTTGTTGGAGAAATCTTACAAATTCTAAATTAGCTAATTTTATAAAACCGTCAGTAATATAAAATACTCTGTTATTACAATCATTATGTAAAATGACTCTGATTTACAAAATGTCTTTGGATAAAGAGATCCCCAATTTTCTATCAAACTGTATATACAAGGAATGGTACTTACCTCTAATACACTCTACCACCTTGTCTGTAATTTGTGGATTTAAATTTAATTTCAAAGTCTTTAACTTCTTCAAAGCTGTAAAAAAAATTAACATCAAGAAAATTATAAGAATCCTTTCTGATTCACAGTTTGTTTAAATTCATTTAAACTGAGACTATTAGTCTCAGATCTAAATGAGTATTGTTACAACAATGAATGGTAAACAATTAAGTATTACCAATTACATCTACTTCAAGAGACAACAATCATGGAGGCTTGGATTACCAACTCATAGTCCATTATGAACGAAAAATTCACACAAAGTCATGCCTTTTGGACTCAGGATGATGTATGTTGTTATGGGCCAAGTACAGTAGTTATTACCAAATAATATATTTACATTAACAATACATTGATACTATAAAGACTTCTGTGTTCCATTTGTATATGATAATAATAAGAAAATATACATTTTGGAACAATATACTGGCATAAAATCCAAAGTGTACAATGTTTCTGTCTCCTCTCAAGACTCCGTGGTGAATCATAGTCTTGAGAGGAGACAGAAACATTGTACACTCTGGATTTTATACCAGTATACAGTTTTGTTCCAAAAGGTATCTTATTCTTATTAGTACATTAACAATGATAATAAAACAACATTTTTTTAGATACTCAGGTCAGAATTGTTTGATGACAAGAAATATAAAAATACAAACCCATCATGAGCAACATAAATGGTCAAGTGGTGCATTTTAATTTATTAGCTCCAATAAAAAATTATTATATAGTTTATCACCCCTCCATGCATCATTTTTGGGGAAATCCTGATTTTTTTTTCTCATTTTACTATTCAAATGATTATCTTTTCTGTTATATTCACTTGAAATTCTTTGGATTTTCTTAACATAAATTAATATGAAAGATTCTCAAGCTCTCAACGATGTATTCAACGAGGAATAGACCTACAATGATCAATACTCATTGTATGCTAGGGTGCGCTAGCATGGGCGTCGTATTGGCGCAAGTCTAAAATAATGATAACGATCTAGTAACCCAACGTGAGATCACTACAACATTGGAGGATCGGTAAAAATAAAACCTCAAGCCCTCATCAATTTTTTTGCTTTGGTAGGGTGATAAACTAATAATTTTTTTTATGGGGCCTTAACCAACCTGGGAGAAGCATAGTAATTCCAGCATCACTGATTAGACTGCAAGAACAAACACTCAGGTGGTGTATATTGCTATGGAAACGCAGAGATTGAAGAAGCTCATTGGTGGTGTACTTGTAACAATCTAACACATACTGGGTCATATGACTGCAAGATAATTATATTTTATAATTTAAAAATTGTGTTAGTTGGAACAAGTTTTTTAAATAAAGAACAGTGTACACAATTGAATGGACCATTACTTAACATCCCAGTTCTTCAAAATAGAAATAAAACATTCCGGAATTTAATGTTTTCTTAAGATTAAGATCTAAATATATGGATCAAAGATTTGTTGCTGTTCTCATTCCATCTGGAATGAAATACATCTATCATTTACAAAGAGATATCCTTAGTTGCTAAAACAAATGACTGAAGGCACATATTTTAATAGAGGTTTTCAGACCTCCCAGAATTTTACTAATACGTTTATTTAGGCAAGCTCTTTTGAAAACTTTATTTTAAATTGGGGATGCTAAAAAATCTCACCATGAGAGAAATATATGCATAGTCCTAGGCCGCAAAGTTCCTTCCTTCTTCATTTCATCAATAATCTTAGCTGCTAGCTGTTGAGGTACTCCCCCTAATGATGCTGGAGATTGGCTTGGGTCCCCTAGCTTCTTTGCAACAGCTTTTGTTGTAATGTCAACAAGAGTTGGTATATTTGTTGCTCTTGATGAGACAGTTGGATGATCAGGTGCCTGCTGATGTGCTAATGCTATTCGTTTGAGGGCAGCATTTGCTGGAAGGTAACATTTCATAAATTAGAAAATCATAGAGGGCTAAAATCAATGGGTTCCAGCTTTATGAAAGATTTTTCTTGGTTATTTGTTAGCATTTAGCAGTGAAATGTAAGGTGTAATATATTTACATACTAATATTATATTTATAAAAGCTATTTTTGAAGTGACAATATATTTTAAGGCATATAAAAATAATGGTCTCATGTTATTAGAAATGTGAAGTTTGAGGAATTTAACATAAACATGGCCACACCTGCCTTTTCCTTTGATACTTCTTCAACTGCTTCTTGTTGTCCACCATCCTGAAAGCCATACACAAAATTGACAGGCCCAGCATCTAGCCTGTTACCCCCTCCCCAGGGGTGTTGATGACCAACTTGACCCTGAGCTTCACCCCAGCCAGCTATTAATTCTGTTAGCAACAAAACAAACTTTACTTCAGCAACATATCCTGGCAAAAAAAAAACTTTGCTAGGTCCGGAGTGGTTATAGGTCTATGCAGCAAACTGACATGATTACTTCTGTGTAATAATGTAACCTTGTTAATTTACTCTTACTAATTTATTACTATCATTCTCAACTTTCCTAGAAATAATGGCCATTCAGGAAATGGGTGTAACAGGTGATAGAGAGGTATGGTCAACCACAACATTCCAGCCAAGGTTGACAAAGCACATTAACCCTAATGGGTATGCGCTACCTTGATCATCACTGGTCAGGCCCATATATATATCTAGGAAGTGAGAGATGATAGTGAGTCAGTCAGTTATTCAGTCTACATTGAGCTGATACTATAAAGTTCACTCAGATACATCTAAACTATTTCAATATTGTATTTCTGAATAAAACTAAACTAAAACACGGAGTCTATACCTGCATCATTGTATTGCCACTGTATTTTATTTGACGACTATAACAACGATAAGCGAGAGCAGCTGAACACCAGACCATATCGGAACAAGTAACACCGGGGGAACAACACGACACAAAACCCCTGGGTTACAATAATATGCATATATAAATCATATATAAATCAATGAACTGGGTGTGTAATTAAATTATAGCTTCGCTATTAACTTGAGACTGATACTACAATATTTCCTGAAATGAAGTCATGGTACACAATACAATGTCTATATCAAAAATTATTTTACTGATACCGTTTCATAAAAATATCATTTTTATGTAATTCTACATATTCTATTCACATTTTGTAACCTTATTTAATTTATTGAAAAAACATTATCACTGATCAAAGAGTAAACTTACGCTGAAGTAATTCCACTAAATGTTGCATGCATTGTTACATCATCTTCTCCTAGTGTATAACAATAGTAATCTAATAATATATGTATGATCTTCATTGTACTCACCATTTATATCATCATTTCCTCCTGGATCACCTTCTTGGATCCCATCAGCATTGTCATCTCCATCAAGAGACTCTGCATCCAATGACTCTCCATCTTGCTCTGCAGCCTCCTGTACTGATTGATGTAGACTTTGACCTGCACCCCAATTATGGCCAATAGTTGATTGATGCTGACTATTAATTAACTGCATTTGATGGTTTAATTGATCTGCAATGTCAACACCAGCAGGGCTTTGGGGAGTTACACGAGGCGCTGTTGATGGTGTTGATGCTGAGGGTGGTGTACTTGTCACATTTGTTTCAGGCTTATGAACTAAAATAAATTGTATAGAAAATTTATTCATTTAGGTTTTAAGACATTTGGTTTAGTAATTGTTTGATTTAGTAATTTGGCAATATTATAATTTTAGACAACAGACTACTTGCATTTAACACTGAAACATACTATACAACACATTAGCTTCTTAGATCATAAACTACTGTACTTGTGCCTGGGTCTGAAAACCTGTAGAGGCCACTGTTGTAAAAAGAATCAATGCAAGTTGGTGTGTATAATAATAATAATAATAACTTTGTTTGAACCTACACGTTCACATCAGTAGTATATGACAAGAGGTGCAGCTAGGGGTGGATCTAGACAGGTAGTCTGACCATCGCACAATCCAAGTCAAGAAGCTGGGGGCCCGGGATTGCTTAGGGCCCTGTGGTAGGGTCCAGGCTTGAAGCCTCGGTGGGATCAAGGGGGCAAAGCCCGCTTGCGCTAAGACGATTTGAATGTTTTAAAACAAACGTTCCGATGTTAGGTTGTAAATGTCAGTTCATTAGGCCCCATAAATAAAGTTTATCACACCCGCGCACATTACTTTTGAGAAAATTCCGGATTTTTTTTTACTCAATTTACTATTAAAACGATCGTTTTTTCCTGTCATATTCACTTGAAATGCCTTGGATTTTCCAGGACGCAGCCAGGATGGAATGAAAGGGGGATAAGATTTGCGAGAGAAGGGAGCAATTTAGGATGGAGCCAGGGGCCGCCGAAGGCCCCCGGTTGAGGTCCAGGAAAAGTTTCAAGGATTTTACATGCTAAATGACACATTAGAGTACATCAAAATGTCCCGTTCTTTAGACCAGCCTGTCTTGATTTCGAGGTTCTGACTTGCGAGCGAAGCGAGTTATTTAGGCCAGGGCCAGGGGTTGTCGGGGGCCTCGGTCAGCGTCTGAGGGCCGAAGGCCCCGGAAAAATTGCTTTATTTTGCTTTCTAAAAGACACATTAGAGTCTATCAAAATGCCCCGTCCAGATCAGTCTGTCTTTGTTTCGAAGTTCAGAATTGCAAGCGAAGAGAGCAAATATTAATTACGATGGGGGACAGGGTGCCACCAAGGGCCCCGGTCGGGATCCAAGGGCCAAAGGGCCAGAAAAAAAACTGCCTTATTTTACATGGTAAAATACACATCAGAGTCTCTCATATTGACCAGTTTTCCATATCAACTTGTCTTGGTTTCGAAGTTCAGACTTGTGAGCGAAGCGAGTAATTTAGGCTGGGGACCAAGGGGCCGCCGAGGGTCCCCCGGTCGGCGTCTGGGGCCGAAGGCCCAGGAAAAAATTGTATTTTGCATTCTAAAATATGCATTAGTCCATAAAAATGCCCCAACCCGATCAGTCCGTCTTTGTTTCGAAGTTCAGACTTGAAGAGAGTAATTTAGGCTGGGGCCAGGTTTCGAGGTTCAGACTTGCAAGCTAAGCGAGCAAATTAGGGTGGGACCAGAGGGCCCCAGGGGCTTCGGTCGGCGTCTGGGAAAATTTGCATTATTTTACATTCTAAAAGACACATTAGAGTCCATCAAAATGTCTCGTCCAGATCAGCCTGTCTTGGTTTCGAAGAACTTACGAGCGAAGAGAACAATTTATGCTGGGGGAAAGGGGCCACTGAGGGCCCCTGGTCAGGTACAGGGGCCGAAGGCCACGAAAAAAATTTTGAGTTATATTACATTCAAAGAGACAAATTGAGTCCATAAAAATGTCGCATTTTCCAGATCAGCCTGGCTTAGTTTTGAAGACACAAAATCCAACAAAATTCCCCGTTTAGATCAGCCTGTCTTGGTTTCGAAGTTCAGACTTGCGAGCGAAGAGAGCACTTTAGGCTGAGGCCAAGGGGCCACAGAGGGACCCTGGTCGGGGTACAGGGGCCGAAGGCCACAGAAAAATTTTGAGTTATTTTACATTCAAAGAGACAAAATTGAGTCCATAAAAATGTCGCATTTTCCAGATCAGCCTGGCTTAGTTTCGAAGACACAGAGTCCATCAAAATTCCTCGTTCAGATTAGCCTGTCTTGTTTCGAAGTTCAGACTTGCGAGCGAAGAGAGCAATTTAGGCTGGGGCCAAGGGGCCACAGAGGAACCCTGGTTGGGGTCCAGGGGCCAAAGATAGGGGAAAATTTTGAGTTATTTTACATCCTAAGAGACAAATTGAGTCCATAAAATTGTCCAATTTTCAGATCAGCCTGGCTTGGTTTTGAAGTTCAGACTTGCGAACGAAGAAAGCAATTTAGGCTGGGGCCAAGGGGGTCACAAAGGGCCCCTGGTCGGGTTCCAGGGGCCGAAGATAGGGGAAAATTTTGAGTTATTTTACATCCTAAGAGACAAATTGAGTCCACAAAAATGTCCAATTTTCCAGATCAGCCTGGCTTGGTTTTGAAGTTCAGACTTGCGAGCGAAGAGAGCACTTTAGGCTGAGGCCAAGGGGCCACAGAGGGACCCTGTTCGGGGTACAGGGGTCGAAGGCCACAGAAAAATTTTGAGTTATTTTTTACATTCAAAGAGACAAAATTGAGTCCATAAAAATGTCGCATTTTCCAGATCAGCCTGGCTTAGTTTCGAAGACACAGAGTCCATCAAAATTCCTCGTTCAGATTAGCCTGTCTTGTTTCGAAGTTCAGACTTGCGAGCGAAGAGAGCAATTTAGGCTGGGGCCAAGGGGCCACAGAGGAACCCTGGTTGGGGTCCAGGGGCCAAAGATAGGGGAAAATTTTGAGTTATTTTACATCCTAAGAGACAAATTGAGTCCATAAAATTGTCCAATTTTCAGATCAGCCTGGCTTGGTTTTGAAGTTCAGACTTGCGAACGAAGAAAGCAATTTAGGCTGGGGCCAAGGGGGTCACAAAGGGCCCCTGGTCAGGGTCCAGAGGCCGAAGATAGGGGAAAATTTTGAGTTATTTTACATCCTAAGAGACAAATTGAGTCCATAAAAATGTTCAATTTTCCAGATCAGCCTGGCTTGGTTTTGAAGTTCAGACTTGCGAACGAAGCAACGTTGTGGACCAGGGGGTTGCCGAGGGCCCCCGGTCGGGGTCCATGGTCCGAAGGGCCGGGAACTTTGCGTTATTTTACATGGTAAAATACACCGCAGTGTCCACCATAATGCCCCGTTTTCCAGATCAACCTATCTTGGTTTCGAAGTTGACTTACAATGGGCAGCTGAGGGTTCCCAGGTTGGGGTCTGCAGGGGGAAACAAATTGCGAAGTTCAGTACCAGTCTTTGGTTAAGAAAAGACCTCTCGCTCTCATCAGTTTTTATGGATTGATCGGGTGATAAACTAATATTTTTTTATGGGGCCTCATGTTAAATTTTTCCATATTGTTACTATTTATTTATATCTTTAAAATATATGTTTGTTGCCATGGCGAACGGTGCGAAGGTCTGGATCCGCGCCTGAGGTGCATTCATAAAAAACTATACAATAGCGTACAAGGTAACAAACAACAACTGACAATACACATGAGAAATAAAAAATATAAACTGATAAAGTAACAATAAAATCTGGTAAAAAACCTATTTTAAGAAGAGCAGTTAAACTATTTTTTTTTTCGTGAAGTAATATTGAAATAAGTTATATTTAGTTTAGCCAAAATAATTTAAAATTCATTAAAAACGAAGTAAATTGCAATGTTGGATTGGCATTAAGTTCAAATAGTTTAAGATACATGTTAATTAAAATTATTTTATTGAGACCGTGCAAAATATGCAATAAAAAAATGTTTGGTTAACTGATAGGAGAAATTCCTATACTGAAGGTTGGTAGTGTTGAGCTGGAAAACTACATCTAGGAATATCCAAATGGTTTCAATTTGTATAGCACACAACATTTTAAAAATGTACTTTGAAAAGAGGTGTACAGATGAAAAAATAATACAAAAGTGAAAATGTGATAAAGAGTCACAAGCACCAAAGCAACAGCATGGGATACAATCCTGCTTGGGATGTAGTTAAAAAAAATCAAAAGCCAGGCAGCAAACAGAGGGGTGGGTGGTATATTTAAAAACAATATTTTGATGTTTTTCAGAAGATTTAGAGAGGGTGGAAAATCCTGAAGGCTGATGGCTCTGTCCATTGTAATTACATCCCTGCCTTGTCTTGACAAACACAAAATAACAAAACATTCTAGCACAATCATTTGGTTTATTCAGAATCTATAGTCAAATGACTGACGGTTGAAAGACCCAGTTGATACGCAAACAACATACATCAAGTTAATTTGTATTCACGACGTTGGATTTACTTACCTTTACTTGGTGGTCCTTCTGATTTTCTAGCAACCAACACGCCTCTTGGTGTCAGTCTTAACTCAGCAAGGGAGTGCGCCATGTCTTCACAGGTATATACATGTCTGGGAAATGTCTAGAAAAAGTTTTAAACAAATAAAGAAAAAATACATGAAAGTAAAAATTATAAACTACTAATAATATAAAAAAAACCAAAAATACTAGAAAGGGGGTTTTGGGGATATTCATTGAATTTAAACTACATGTTAGGATACTAAAAAAGTGTTATGCTTAAGCAAGGCAACAATATTTTTTTTAGTCTTATGGTTTAGGATTCTTTCTTGTGTGTGAGGTTTGAATCAATAATTTGAAAACTACCATGATGTTTAATGTTTAAGCTACAGTCTGTAACAGTGTTGAAAAGAAATTATACTGACATAACATTATGTTGTAAGAAGGCAATCTAAGTTTACAAGATTGCTCAATAAAGTAGGCCCAATAAAACAAAACTTCATTCCTCTGCATCTAAAAAATGTGATGTGGGAAGATGGGAGGCTTCTTATTTTATTATTTATATATTTTGGTTGCTCCTCCTCTTAACCCTTGGAACTCCTGCATGAACTCTGCAATAAGTCATCAAGTGATATTTTTATCATACCCATTTTCATTAAAAAAAAACATTATAGCACCATCCACGGCAAAACAAATACTTGTGTTGCTAAAATATAAAACTCTTTATATCACAAAAAAAAAATTGTATCTCATAAAAAAGGGGCAGCATTGATAAAAGGAAAAATTAAAAATTGAGCAAAATAACAGGGCAACTTATCCCTGTTGACTTGCCTGTAGTAATTCTATTTCTTGTAGTGTTGGTTCTTGCTGCTTGACAAAATCTACAACTGTTTTCAGATGACAGGAAGCCTCAAACTCCTGACGAAGTGCTTGTCCTGATGGTAAACGAATCTAAATAAATAATTCATTTGTTGATAATAAATTATGAAAAACAGTTTAAGCAGATATAATATTTAGAAGTGTTTAATAGCTGAATTTTTAAAGCTAGTGTGTCAATCCATAGCTAAAAGTGGGCATGGGTTTACAGTACACTCATACGTGGTGGTGGGCTCTTGGATGGACTATAAACCATGAATAGTATAATTAAACTAATGTGCACTTTAAAGTATCAACAATTCAAGAGGCACAGAATGTCACCTCTTGTCATGGCCAGAGTCATGAAAAAGTATCTGAAAGCAGTAGCTGCAGACAATAACAGAACCAGCGTTTAAGCTGCCGCTAGCCAAACAGCCAAATTTTATGCCAAAGTTAAATTTGGCTAATTTTTAAAATTCCAAATTAGCCAAGTAACTAATGGATGTTTATCTAAATTTTGTGTACAGTATATTTTGGCAGCTTTTGGCTCATCAAACTTGAATTTGGCTTATCAGTTTAGGATTAAATTAGCTATAAATTATAAAAGAATAATTTTTTTCAGATTATTCTACTGACAGAACCCATAGAATAGAAGAGGAGTAAGACATTTAATATACATAGGCATAACATATGCAATTATTCTTCATGGAAGAAGCATCTTATAAATATCTGTTTGCGTACCATTACCAGTTTTGAAAAAATATATAATAAATCCTCATTTACTGTAGTTTTGCAATTTTACTTTATTTTATTGCTATTGTAAAATTTTCCAAAAAAAAACAATCTTACATTTTTTTGGGATAACATTATTTATTTTTTACTCTTTTCCATGCAAATCTATGTGTTTAACCAAATCATGGGGAGACATGAAAGTGAACAAGTACTTGTATCATAATGAGCTATGGCTGTCTGTATCATCATTCTAATTTGTGTAAAAAACATTTTAATACGTAAAAATGTGAATAATTTTATTCACTAATCATGCAGGCTATATAGAATTATATAGAAATAAATATCTTCACTACTAATTCACTACTTTTTGGCTCATTTAACAAAGAAATCAAACGTCTTCAGCTTCTACAAAACAAAGCTGCTAAGCTTGTGTATAACCTGCAAAAATATGACCATGTTTCTCCTCTCTTTACAAAACTTCACTGGCTTCAAGTACAACAACGTATCATTTACAAAATTTCAACCTTAATATATAAATGTATTCATGGCACTGCTCCTACTTATCTACAGAATATTATCTCACTTCATGTTCCGTTACGTCTAGGACTTCGTTCTGAAAAGGACTTTCTTATGCTATCCATTCCAAAGACTCAACTTAAATCAGATCCAAAAGGTTTCTTTGCACATGCACCATTGATCTGGAATCAGCTTCCATTTCACATCCGTCAGTCTAAGTCCTTGGTGCAATTTAAGTCTCTTCTTAAAACTCACTTGTTCAAATAGATTATTGGTCTTATAGTGCTGTGAGACAGCAGTTTAAGAGCGCTTTATAAATGCAAATTATTTATTTATTTATTTAGAATGCCTTTGAGGGCCAATTTAGATAATAGGAAATTTGTTTCAACTGTTGTTTTCTTCTGAATCAGTTCTGTTGTCGACAGAAAGCAAAGTGTGTAAAATGTTGACTTGAAACCTTTAATTTAAGCACAGGTTCAATTCCATTTCAGGACTATACAAAAAAATAGTTGTTTTTTTAAATAACCAAGCACTCTCTAACTTTATCAAGTGTCATCAAACAAGATGCAATACTTGTTGTTATTGTTGTTTATTTCAACACACATAAAAATAAAGCAATCCAGTATAAAAAAAATATTTAAGAAATAAGAAATGATACGAATAATGTTATATAAATATTTTAAACCTAATTACTTAGTCAGATGGGTGGTCCTAGAGCTCATCTACCTGGAGCTTATTAAATGCCAGCATTGACTTTCTAGAATTTGGATTGGTCATGCTTGGACAACACAGAGATTTGTTGTTTAGGTCAAATTAAGGGTGAGCCGATTGGTGATTTTAAATGCTCATCCAAATCGCTGATTCAAAACACCATTTTTATGGGTTACCTGTTTGTGCTTCAAGACAGGAGCAGTATCCAGAGTTCATTGTCCTCATATTTGGATCCTTTCATGCTATTCATTTGCTTTACTCTGCCTACTTGGGCGAGGAGCTGGGAAAAACACATGTGCGAATGGCAAGGCTAGGGCTAGCTGTCTGGGCATGTGCTTTTTGACGTGAACCGAAAAGGCGTTTAGATGAGGACATGAATTTTGAATCATGCATATTGAAATGAAATGCATATAAAAACACTGATTTTAACCCAACAAATGTAAGCATAAATGCACCCCTACTCTACTGCACCTTTGGTCATACTTGGAATTTCAACATGCTCTATAATATATTATAATTATTATTACCTGAAGTGTACATTTCAATTCTTTGTTTTCTTTATTTTCTTCCTTGCTTTTCAATTTTTCTTCTGTAGTTGAATCACTCTTTTTTGTCTTTTCTTTTGTGCTATCACTAATACTAGATGATGAAATTTTCTTCATCCTTGCTTTCTTATCTTCTTCAATCTCTTTTAACACTAGTTCTCTTTCCTATAGGGAGAACCAATGCACGTAATGTATTGAGTATATTCTTTAAATGACATTTCTAAGATAGTAGATCTGAAGATATAAGGATGTTTAAAATGTGAAAACTTGTTTTGAGTAAATCACAGACAAATTAATCGAAATATAAACAATCAAGTAATCTAAATATAAACAACCAATCTCAGAACATTTGCATAATAAAGGAGAATTCCCTGCATGATAACCGACCTAACAAAGTATAATATGGGGCAAGCCATGGCAAAACCACCAAGTTGTCGCAAAATTAAAAAATGGAGTTAATATTAATGCCATATCACACTTGTTGTAAGCTTTAAAATGAGGAGTAAGTTATGGAATAGAATATAGAAACATTTTTTTTTTAATTCTTTATATTCCCTATTGTTTAATTACTTATTTCTCAATAACCTTCTGTGTGACAACTTGGTGGTTTTACCATGCCTTGCCCATAAATATTATAATGAAATTGAAGTACTGTATCATTTCAACTTAATTATTGACGATTACTTCAATTTAATTTGATGCGACGCATTTTGTAGGATCTACAATTATTCTACTATTCAATGTTCAGATCCAATTGTTATGTACTATATTGCAACTGCAGTACACAGTGCTTTGTGTTTCAAAATTATATCTCTTGTCATCAAGTGTAAGGTTCGTAAGCTATCATCTGATTTATTATCAAATTTGCATTTTCCATGTACTGTATTGTTAAAATAATAATATACTTATTTTATTATTTTCAATCCATTAAAACTTAATATCATATTTTATTTGGATCTACCATTATAGAAATGTTATTTATACGTCTTCATATCTTAATTATTTGGAATTATTTTCTATTGTAATGTATTGTATTACAAAATTATGTTGATGATTTTTTATACTCAATTTATGTGGTGAGACCTCACATAATATAACAAACCTCTGATTTACGTTATTTGATGATCATACAGTATGAAATGTTATTCAATGTCTTATTGAGAAATAATAATAATGCAGCTACAATTCAATGCTCACCAAAAGTTTATGTCCATGGAACAACTGTAAATAAGAAAGTATCATACGTACACCAGGTGATAAGAGACACACTATGATGCCAGGATTCAATATTTTGACATGTTATCAGCAGCAATGATGATATCACCAGAAATGGTAATCAATTACTTATATAAAATTGAATTCCGAAAAATATTATAAGCTGTGGAAAAACACTGAACGAGTTGAGGACAATATTTTTTGGTATCCCAATCAGGAATTCAATATTATAATTATTATTCAAATAGTTTAGTTACAAGTTCAGTGTCTGTGGCTAGCCTATGCCTCCGGCCTTGGCTGCCGTATGCCTAGGCTAAGTCTTTAAACCGTGTCCTGTCATAAATATTTGCAAATTATGTTAATAGACATTATTGTAGCTTTATTACGGCTATCTTTATTCTTCATAATCAATAGTAGTCACCTGTGTAAATGTTAATGGGTGGTTCTACCTGTTCGCATTTGTGCACATCGTCGATTACAGTACAGCGTACGCACAATCAGTTTTTGTCGAAATAAACAACTGTGAGGCATCAGCTGATGTCAGCTGCTTAGGGATGTACTGTATCGGTTAGGTGCGGTTCAATACTGTAATGTTGAAACCATTAAAACAGCATAATTTAACAATAATGCCAAATATTGAATCCTGACACAATGTTGAGTATTTCACCTCACTATAGTTGAACCTCCCAGTGGCGGATCCAAGGAGGGGTCCTGGGGGTCACGTGACCCCCCTTGGTGAAATTTTGTGGGTCACAAGGTCTGTGTGACCCCCTAATAAATTTCAAATAATAAAATGTGATTTACTTCAGGGTCGGCGGAACCGGGGGCCGCAGGGGCCCGGGCCCCCTCATTTTTTAAGTGTCATTTTCCAGCACCTAGGCTGGTATTCTTGAAAGCAGACTAACTTTAATCTAGGACTAAATTTGATGGGCTCTAATGTCGCTTTTAGCATATCAAATAACGCAAAAATTTTCGGGCCCTACGGCCCCTTGACCCCAACTGGGGGCCCTTGGCGCCCCTGACCCCCAGTCAAAATTGTTAGCTTTGCTTGCAAGTCCAAACTTCGAAACCAACACAGATTGATGTGGAAAACGGGACATTTTGATGGGCTCAATGTGGCTTTTAGTTATATAAAATAACGCAAAATTTTCCAGGGCCTTCGGCACCTCGACCCCGACCGGGGCCCTCGGCGGCCCCCTGGCCCCAGCCAAAATTACACGCTTAGCTCGAAAGTCCAAACTTTGAAACCATGACTGGCTGATCTAAAACGGGACATTTTGATGGACTCTAATGTG
>JAOTQE010082323.1:0-15578 GCA_025631205.1 Nesometra sesokonis
AAAAAAAACGCGACTGTGATTTTGCGATTTTTAGGGTCGGTCGGTAAAGAGCAATACAACAATTTTTTTTTTGGCCTAACGTACTATACTGTCTGTTGTGATTCAAATTGTTATCATTTATAAAGATTATAGTACAGGAAGCTATGTATTCCAGCAGGGTTTTTGTGCAAAAATTGTTATGCTATGTGTGTCCTATTGGGGTGCTCGATGAAAAAAAGTTTTCCGCCATTTTGAATTTCAAGATGGCTACCATTGACTTACATATCACACATAACATAGTCATCAATGGTACCAATGGAGAGGGAGTTGTACACCGATCAAAAAGTTTCATTACACCTATACCGATAAACCAAAATTTATGAAGATATTCAACATTTAAATAGTTACATGACCAAATCAAAGGTCAAAGGACAAAAATTAAATTTTGACAAATACCATCATGTGGGGTATCATTTTAAAGGTCTTGTCATGCTGAGCCAATTTCAACAGCAAATGTATACCTGATAGTTCATATTTATCAATATATTTTCAAATAAAATATATGTCAACAACCTAATAGGCTTAAGGTGCTGTAATACTGTATTAATGATATATAAATTCCCATTTTGACATATCAAAAAAAACAATACAGTTAAAGCTGAAATGCATTGTTGAACAGTGTTTGGCATTCATAGAGCTTTCATATGACACCCAACACGACAGTATTTCCCAAATTTTAATTTTTGAAGTTTGACCTTTGTTTTGGTCACATGACTATTTAAATTATGAATATCTTCGTAACTCTTGATTTATCGGTATAGGTGTAATGGAACTTTTTGTTCAGTGTACCATAACCCTTTCCAATGATACCACTCATGACCATAAGGAGTGGTCAAAAAAAAACTCTTTATTGAGCATCCTAAAAACGACAGTAATAGCACAAAAATCAATGTTGGCACAAAAATCCTGCTGGAACCTCAATTCTGACATAGCTTTCCGTACTAATAGATAAGCGAAACTATAGCCTTCACTAGCACCTACATCCCGTAAAATATACTGCACGATTATTTATTTTGCAGTAAAAATACAGTACCAAACAAATTAATTGATCGATATATTAAATTAATAAATATCATCATGGATTGTTCATGATTATGACATTCAATGAAATCTCGAAGTTAAAAGACATACCTTAATAATAACAACCATACATAATTTCGAATAAAACAAAACTATATCTTAATAACAGCATACAGGTTAGGTAATTAAAATAGGCCTACACAATTATATGGTTTCGGTTTCTTCTGAACTAAACCTTCCTTAAAATACAACACTCATATCGAGTTTTATATAACAAATGTACGCCCTACATTAGACATGTTTTATGCCTATTAGAAATATAGGTCTATATTATAGAATGGCATGTATTTAAATAACGTTTATGGGCTGGAACAAGGTGTGTGATATACGACACAAAAATAACCCATGAAGTCTCAAGATTTTTTTCCGATGAAGTCCTTTTGATTAGCCAGTACATGGCGGACAAACCGGTACCTTAACGTCTCATCCAAAAGATGGTACGTTATTGTGTTGTATTGCGACCCCAGCCGAAGCAGGAGGATCCCAACGGTTGGAGCCCACAGGTCCCGCCCCGCCCCTTTTGACACGGCAAAATAATATTTTTTCGCACACTTTGGATCTCCAAAAGTACACCATAGAGCATCTGTAGAGACAAATTTTCCTAACTACTTGTGTTTGTTAAAATTGACATCGCCCACCCCCTTTCCCTCTTTCGAGCTCCACTGGATCCACCCCTGGTTAAATTTCACTCTCAAAGTCTCAAAACTCAGACTCACGTAACAACATTGATAATCGTGAAATGTAGTTGAAACCATGTTGAATGGACTGCAGTCGTTGATATTTTGTATTCAAAATGAAATCGCAATTAGACTACTTACCAGGACTTAGTTCACATTGACCATTTATAGGTTTACAAGAATTTATAACCATACAAGTGTATGAAGATCTGCCAATTAAGCCAGTAACTAAGCTCAAATATCATTTTATTTAATATTGTCCATGTTTATTATTGTATTGAGAGTTTTTACATTAGATTCACGTTAGACTGTAAATGAGTGGGTCTATACATTCCACCCACCCCCCACGCACAAAAAAAGAAACAAAAAAACAAAAAAAAAACAAAAACAGATGAGATTTCGAAATAACCGGAATAGCCTAATGGTTATTAGCGCCTGATATTTATGCAAATGATGATTATGATAAATCATGAGGCTGAAATGTCTAGCATCACGTGACGCAACGATTTTTCTTCTGTTTTGTATTTTGTCCGCCTTTTCGTGCCAGAATTGACGGATTGAAGTTGTCATATTTAGTGCTACGCGCGACACCCTACTTAATTCATACATCGAAACACTCAATTGTGTATCTAAAGGTACGAAAGTGTATAATGGTTAATGTATATAATATATTATAGTATATAGTACACCATGACCGACCGATGGCTGTCTCGTTCGCAAGTATACAGAACGCATGTCTGTCAGGTATCTGAATTCGTCCATCTGCCATGAATGACTAGATAATACAGATTTCACTCAATGATTTAAATAACTTAATAATATTCTCTCTGTTACTCATAGACTGTCAACCGTTCGATGAACTTCTGAATTGAAATTCATAAAAGATAACTATGGAAACAAGCGTAACTTACCCCAATCCTATATCACGATTTCCTGAAAGCACACTGTTATCGAAATCCCGATAGAACGATTTCAACACGTGTATTTAAATATACACCAATACATACTATAAATTAGGTAGAGGTACATAGTGATGAATAATGAAATAAATGTGGAGGATTAACGAACTGAACAAGACATATCTTGCTTTCATAACGTAAAGTATAAACGATGACAATCGCAAGGAGCACATTGATACTGCAGCCTCCATTTAATATATATTGCGATATAATTTGCATTTATACGATAGCATACTTTCATTGTTGAATTAGCAAATAAAAAAAGCAAATTGTTTCGTTTGTGTTTCTATTTGTACAGAACCATACACTGCCTGAAGGATCGTTGTTAAACGATTAACTTCAGAATACAATACTACGATAGTACCAAATGATTCATGACTGATCCTAGCTTTCAAAGTTGATTAATTGCCTCGATTATTATCCATCCTCAAGGCAGCTTTTCTCTAAAAAAAAAACAATTGTATCTTTATTGTATATTATAGCTCGGTTTCGTACTTGTGGACATATTTCAAACATAAGCTATTATGAGTCTTGCTCAATCATATTCCTTTGGCTTTGCTAAATCCACAGACTAATTAAAAAAAACGGTTAATTCTTTTTTTAAGGCAACTTTCAATAACCAATTGTAACTTCATTGTTTACTCGTTAAAACTAGTACTTATGTTTTTTTTTTACATTAAGCTATAGCATACACTAATAATTATGTTCAATTGGTATCAAGTCAGTTTTTTTTAAAGAAAAAAAAACAATTGTTCATGTATTATCCCTTTGAAAAAAATTACACACTCTCGCTGACTAGGTAGGTCTGCAATGTTAAATTACTAGGGAGATCTACCTAGAACCAAAGAGAACTACCTAGTAATATAGTATACAATTACCCTTTTTGATGTTATAATGCCTTAGGGGTTATTCTAAATAATGGCTGTATTTTCCTATGTATACCAGTATAATATTGCTGACCATAACCTTGGTAGTATTCATTGATATGATAGTTTATTTTATAGGTTTAATGCTGTTAACTACCTTTATCTACCTTGTCACTACCATTATCTACCATGTAAACAGTGTTATTTTTTCAAAGGAATGCCTGTACAAAACATTGGTCCCTTACCTACCTTTGGAAGTTTTTTTTAACAAAGCTGTGTCATCATCGGTATTCAGTATGCCAACTTATTTTAATAAATGGATCTTGCCGTTGTTAACTTTCTTTAGACTATATAACCCTATCCAATCCATGAGGCGGTTTTACATTTTACCATGTATAATATTCGTAAATCTAAATTTCGTTCTTCTGGGCGTTTTAAGCATTAAGCTAAATAGTAATAGCAATATTCAATTATGTTATGCAGTGAAAACTAGTTGCATTTTATACGAAGATGTTTAGTCCCTCTACGAGATCTATTAGTTCGACTATTAGTACATGTGTACTTTTTGTTCCGAAACTTTAAATTTTCAGACTAGAAGCCTTTACAGTTGCAGCTCCTAATTTATGTGAACAATCTTTCCAGTTCTATCCGAGAGGCTCCTTCTATTGAAGTACAGTATTCAAAACTCTCTTGAACAAGCTCTTGTTTGTAATTTACCTTAATATCCTACTTTTAAACGCTTTGAGACAATCGAATATTGTTTAAAGAGCTATTAAATATAACAACATTAACATTACTTTTTTCATCGGAAGCTTAAGGAATGTTAGGCCCAAACCTTCGCATGGTACACATGGGGGTTCTTAGCGGCTCAAACTCGTACTTGTGGATATTGTAAGGCTATAGACTACTACTAATAACTGCAGGCCCGTAGGCTAAAGAGGGGGTAGGGTGTCGAAAGATTCCCCCATCAACTAAAGTTTAAATCATATTTATTCAAGCTCTTCCCAATCCTTTCCTGAACACTTCTGTTGTTGAAGTTCCAAAAACACACATTACAATTGCTTTTAAACTAAGATCTGCTTTTTAACATAACAAAATTAACTTAAGCACAGGTCTAGACTCTATTACATAACAGAATGAATATTTAAATTGTAAAGTTGTTTTCATTTGAGGCATGTTATGGAGCAAAACAGACCAAAGTTTCCTTTCTATTTGTTTATATTTCCCATTGTTTATTTGCTTATCTCTTAATAACTTCCTGTGCGACAACTTGGTGGGTTTTCCATGCATTGCCTCATTTGAATACAATTAAAGATAAGTGAAATGAAAAGAAATTTCTCCAAAACAGTCCTTGCATCCAATCCTGAGGTCCTGAATTTAATTCTGACCTAGCACTAGGATTGTGACAAGCAACGCCACTGCCTAAGCCTCGTAATGAGTCTTGTTACTGTATCTATCCTGTAATTTGCGTACGCTATTTGATGTTGATGGAACTTTAAAAAAAATCACAAATAAAAAAAAAACATTACGTTGCTTTAAAACTGTCCAATCCATCTAGCTTCCATGAACAGAATTTATTTTCAACTAACCTTATATTTCGACACATAATTATGAATTAATTAATATAGATTGTTTTATCACGTGATGTGATTCACTTTAAAGGATTTATATGAGTTTATTTGGCAGGTGTGAACGGACCTTAATGGCTGTATGTTAGTACTATCAGTTTGCCAGTTGCTGCATGTAGCCAATGTGTTTAGCATCCAATTCCATCAGCAATGAATTGATTATGGGATCTTAGTAATTGTGAATGCCATTCTAAAAGTGAAATTGTATAACGGTTATAATGTGCTCAGATATGAATAGGTTATTTCTAATTACTAACAATTGCATACGACTGCTAATTGAATTAAAGTAACGCCAATTTGAGGGTGGCGTTTAGCTCATTCGTCTAAGCGTGTTAGTTAACTGCGGTGTTCGCTGAACCACGGTGACTCGCCGTTCGACCCCAGCTACATCATTTTATTTTTTTCTTTTCGACTTGAGTGTCAAAATACCAGTTAATAGTGCATCGCCTTTCGGATGAGACGTCCCGTTTACCTTGCTTATTCGCACTTAAAGAATACAACACACGCTTAAATAAAGTCTTGGGTATTGTCTGGCGGTGGAAAATTACCAACAGAAAATTAGAAATAAGTTACACCCGATATAATGGACTGGTGTATGGAGCACGTGAAATATAGTCACATTCAATGTATAAGACTTTATGTCCAGTGATTACTAATTTATTTCATAATTTAAATCAGGTAATGACTTTCATTTCTACCATTGGCATTTCTATGAAATCTCATATTCTAGGCCGATCTATGAATGAGTCACATACAGGTTATCAATATGAAAATCTACTAATGACAAAGTAAAAATCGATATAAATATACAGTAGTAAGTTCACTTGTATTTTGTAATTTAAACTATCTTTTCTTTTAAAAAGAAAAAAATAAGATAAGTAAATAAAAGTTGAAAATGAATCTTATACATTGTAGTGCCAACTTTGATTTAAATTGACTTCGATGTATAATTTTAGAAATATGATAACATGCATGCCTATTTTCTGTAAGGTAAGTTTTTTTTTCTGATTTTACACCATTTTTGGTATGACCTATCTGACGTACCACAATGAGTAGCAAATTGTAAAATGAAATATAATAAAATGATAGGCCTAATATACTTTGTAGCCCACCCATTTATATTATGAACCGGCCAACTACAGTATTTTAGGACTAAACAGTAGAAGGTAATTACTCGTCGCCATGCGTTTTTTACGATGTGTTTTGGTAGTTTTACAAAAACTACGCCAAAGTGTATCACTGTGATAACACTTTGAAGGTATATTTAACTGAAGGTATTAAAATACCTTCGGTTACACCAGGAAGATAAACAAACTGTCACGCACGCGAATACAATGCGCGCCTAAAGGCACAAACTATTAAGACTCATATCTGCTAAACACTTCACGCGCTCGTTTGCGTCTATTTTTATGTACGCGCACGTAACGCTGTGTTCCTCTGAGTTGTATTACTGAAGATAAATAAAAGATAATTTGTAACTCTAATCCACAAACAAGTAACTAGTAGGCTACTTTACGACTTCATCATAAAGTAATGTCACCACTATAATGATTAACTATGTATATTTCATCATATCACATACTATTGCAAGTATATTATCTATGCAACTAGAAAAAATAAATAAATTCATACCTCTAATGTGCTCGGATTTTGCAAAACCAGGTGATAAATTTAACCCTAACAATTTTCTGTTCAATGACAAAAGTTGCTATGCACAATCCGTATTTTGAATGAAAAGTTAGCCTCAATAGGCCTATATTTGAAGCCTGTCTAGAGATACACTGAACCAGGCCATCCATCTCAAGCTCAATACTAGGTAATTTTAAACCGGTTAAATTTACCCTTTCATATCAAATTTAATATTTTCAATATCACATTTTTACAACCGTTGATACTATTGATTTTGTCGTAAAATACAAGACGGATCGTGCCCATTTCTCATCACTCGCTTGGTAATTAACCTGTATATACAATTGCATCTTCCGGTCGTCTTAATTTGGGAGGAAAGGCGACACAGCTTATGATCTATTATCTAATACGTATAATTATTTACAAATTACTGTATTTGTCTAGTATGATTTTTCTTTGTGACAGGAGTGACTCCTTGTCTCACCTTTGTCAACTTACATGAATTGCGGCTATAATTCCTTATCTTCAATCTGATAATGTTCTTCAAATGCTTGCAGAAGAACATTTGTCACAGTTGCCGTTATCTTCCTAGATGGGTGATTGTGTGTGTGGGAGGAGGGGGGGGGTGAAAACAATTTACAGAAGTTGATGTTGAAGAAATATATACAGGTAAATTATAAAAGTCACACGTTACGACATCATCAAGCCCCAGACCTGGTGGTGTCTGATTGGTACATAGAGAGCTCTTAGAGACAAATTAAGACGACAAATGATGCAGATGTATTTTCAATATTACGACATTGTCAATGCCCAGACAGGGTGGTCCGTGATGTGACATGGAAGTTGTATAGAGGAAAATAAAGATGAAGCAAGATAGCGATATGCTTACATTATAGAACCTTTAGAGATGAGTGGCGAAGAAAAATAAATGTAAATTGATGGAGAGTCAGGTGTCGAAGTGTGTAATCTGTAAGACGCAACAGCATTCATTCATTTTAGTACAGATATGTGAAGTTATAGGCGAGATACGTAACTATATAAACGCTAGGTGGAGAGTCGACGCAAGGGCATATCCTGGCAGGGAACAGATAAATTAATAATAATGTAATTTAACTGTTCCCTGGACATATCAATATCAATTGGGTTTCCCAGGAAACCAAAGTGAAACCGAAGTTTATCGTCGTTTTGGACGGGGACCTCTAAGTTTGTTGAATTACGCCTCTAGATTCTCGGGAAAAAGTGCATTTTGCGTTCTTTATTTTATCGATATTGTTCGTTCCTTCACGGAAACGTGCAGTAATTTTTGGAAGGGTAGTTGTTTAGTGTTATTTCCCTCGGCACAGCTCCGTCCGAAATGAAGTTATGTAGTTATATAGTTATTTGGTTCAATTTATATAGCGCCTTCTACAGTAGAGTCTAGGCAATGTGGATCAGATGTTACACATTCATATGACTTTCTATGCCTCTAAGGGGCGTAGAAAGTCTATAATAGATAGAATATGACAAGAAACCATGGAAAAGGTGCAAGTACCTTTATCGGCGTAATCTGGATAAGCTCTGGAATCAAACCGCTTTTGACATTACACATGACAGGTAGACTTGCCATATATTATTTAAGAAAAAAATATTTTAAAAAATCCGCCCTTGCATCATAGGCTTATATTTCACTCAATAAAACATACAGAACCTGCTTTCTTTAATTTGATTGACTGTCATCACTGAACATGATATTAAAAGTACGGCAAAATGGTGGGCGGCCGCCGTACCTACCATGTCAGTTCCACTGCACGTGTACTTTAGAAGTAGATAAAATACTATAGTATTTAAAGTAACAATATCTATATCTATAAGATTCATTAACATTAGAGAGTAATTAAAACATCATTTAACAGGGTATTGTAAAGAATTATAAGATTATTGCGATGTTCAATTTTGAGGCGAAATACCTGAACTTGGAAAGAATGAGTGTGGAGGATACTAGGAGCCAGTAGAGACCAAGAGCTAAATTAAACCTACGCACAATCCTCCCCCACCTACATCCCCAACTCTCCTTACCGAGCCGCCACTGTAATGGGCTCAAACACGATAGACAGTATTTTGACGAAGTAATCATACGATGTTGAACTTTGAATATTCAATTATACCGATAAAAAGTGCTATTTATCGCCTTGTAATCCATCCATACGATACCACACTCGATTATGATTGCATTATTCTAGACTCATCAGACTGTCTTTTCTCTTAACCGCCAAGGTCACAATTAACGGAACAAACCTCCGTTTTATATACCGTAAAAAAATAACACTTAAAACATGTAAATATAAAATTTATTTAAATTTTCCATTTTCATAGTGTAGTTCTATATATTGCTTGTATTGTCTTTTATATGGCCTCGTTTAGGGCCGACTGATATAAGCTAGATTTCTAAGTTGATACCAATTTTGTCTTTAATTTTTAGTGGCAGAGTCAAGGCAAGGGAAGCAAAAGTCAAAAAATGAAAATTTTTAAACTGTCTTTCGGATGCAAAAAGTCAGTTTAATGCGATGTTTTCTTACAAAGTTAGGCCTATGTAGAATCAAGTTTTGAATATTTAGAATATAACGTTTTGGAAACTGCATTTGAAAATTGCTTATCAGTATTGTGTTTAAGCAGTGTAATTTTAAATCACATTTTTGGAACATTATTTGATCATTTACATAAAAATTTATAATGTAGTATAAAAGTTGTTTGATGATTGTTATTGTTGTTGGTTTTTGGTGTTGTTGATTTGAAATAATAATTATTCTCAAACTATGGAAAGTGCAATGAAATAACATGCCACTGTATTTTAATATCTGTCTGAGGTTAATTTTTTTCTGTGTATGGAACACCTATTAAAACCTTTAAAAAATACAACACGTTTTAGGTTTATCATTGTGATCTTGGAACATTTTGGGTGTTTTCGAACGGGCGTTTGGAACCATATTTCCACCATATCTGGCACAAGAAACTTTCAAAATCAAAGAAACCGTTTTTAAGGTGTCTTGTGATAGGTTAAATGAGAATGGCTACCAGTTTGCCACATAGTTCATCAACTTCTCTATACATAGGACACTTCGGCTTTTATATTGCTTGTGTGATAGCCTACTTAAAATATAGTCCATAATTACCCGCATACACTTATGAAAAAGCATATAAATGCTCACACGTAACATGAACTTGTGTCGATATGTTCAGTTTGTTACAGAAAGATTTAAATGCTAAAGTTAATGAAAATATCGATAAGCTTTAATTTAATTTGGAATTTTAATTTTCATATTAATTGAATCTGTGGATTGTCTTCGTGTTCATGTTAATAGAGTGATTATTATTTAAATATGCATTAAATTTTCTCGCTTTAAAGTTGGTTAGTGACACTGAAGGAAAACAGTAACAATATTTATTTAACAAAAACACATGAAATAATAACTAGGATATAAAATAAGTGGAAATAGATATCAAATTGTAAACCTACACGTAATATCACGAACTTATGAATTCATGCCGTAATACGCACAAACAACAACAGAAGTAAAATCAATTAACTTCGATAATAATGATTATATCTTGAAAAAAACTAATGGTTTAAGTTTTTAAAAATAGTAAATGAATCATCGATGGATCAATTTTCATTGAAAAAAAGCAAAATAGAACATGGAGGAAAACAATTAGCAGTTCACCCATGATTGAAATAAATAAAATAGGAGAAAAGTATATATAATTCGATGAAATATAAAGTAAACATCAAGATACACCAATATAAATTTAATGCGACATGACCTACAAGCGATTAAGGTTTTGTATATTTTAAACAATATAAAACAATATTATATAAAATCTATTACTTTTAAAACTTTAAGTACATTATCAACATATCGCATTACGATTCACCAATACAAAAACATAAACACAAGCTTTTGCATTATACATTTAAATACCTATTATATAACTAGGCCTAACAATGATGAAAGATTTATTGATAAAATTAAAATATTAACAGTTTTATTACCCTTTATCTCAGACACAAAACCTGCTTACAACTTTGTATTATAATTTTAATGTTATCAATAAAAATATTGAGATGTTTAGAATACTTACCGTAGCACTAGGCCATAGGCTTCACACACCTGTGTTTGATATCTTTGAATTGATAATGACTTAAGTGATATTTATTGTTCATCACACTCTCTTACTGATTTATGGAAATAACCATAGTTTCACTGCGCATGCGTTGTGACCTAGACGAAATGGCGGAGTTTTGACAGACTGGCCATTTAAAGTTAGTTTTGAATTACCGATGGTTATTAAGGAAATGATAACTTAAAAATGTAATAAATTAAACATAAAAATTCTCATTAATGTGATGTCCCTCGAAAGGCAGACAAAATTGTGGATTATTGAGGTATGGATACAGAAAAAATAATGTGTCGCCAGTATAGTGTTTAAAAACTAGTGCAGACGAGGTTGAGTAAAAGCGGTGACATGAAATCAAATATGTTTTATTTACATTAGGGAATCAGTTTTATATGGAAATAAAAATATGAAATTTGGGAGTCGTGAAAGGCCGGTAAAACATTAAATGTTATCAGTGTAGAACTGTGGCTGATATCATAATATACATAGACTGTGGCAATATTATTATTTGAAAAAAAATGTTTATTGTCATGCTAGGCCTACAGTATAGTCATCTATTCCATCTTATACATATCACTTGGAATGAAATGTAAATATATGAAAGTAATGTGTTTTGTTTGTAACATGATTAGTGTAATGTTTTCCTCTAAATTTGACAGAAATATAACATAAAATAATATAACGCAAATGGTATCAGACACTATTTAGATCTAGACAGGGATATATTTAGGTGATTTTACGAAATTCACGGTAAGATATTTTGGTTGAAACAACTGCGTCAGCAGCACGTAATTGGTTATAATTGCTAAGTGTGTGATGTATATAATTATTAATTATTTCGAGTGATATTGCCAGTACAATGTTCCATTATACCTAGGCTTACTGTATAAAAGTAACAGTATTACAAAGTATAGGCCTATTAAAACCGATTGTATTTGTTATATTACATTGGCTAATTTAATTATATATTAATTTAACACTACGAAGACTTCTGTGTTCCATTTCTAATGATTAAAATATATAAAAACGATACCTTTAGAAACAGATTCTCTGCACTTGCATTTCTTCCAAATCCAAGTGCAGAGAATTTGTTCCTAAAGGTATCATTTTTATATATTTTAATATTAATTTAAGTTTAACTAGTTGCACCTATTAGCAACTGGATTAAAGCCAATACTATACCTACGTAATTTAAAATATAGGCCTATAGCTCAGAAACAAAGTCAGAATGTTCTGTTTGAACTTGAACTTGAAGCTGAGATCTGAACCTTTACAATTCGAACAAATAGTTGACTGACTGATTGGTCGATCAACCGACCACTGGGAAGACAAACCTACCATACATTACTGAGGAACTGCATGGCACATTTAAAACCAATGGAATTATTGAATCATACCTTAATAATAACGCAATTTAAACGTAACGGGGCAGATTGACCAACACATCAAATAATATAGATGCTTAAATACATCTAACAACATTGCCGTATTAAGTAGGACATGCGTCAGTAAACAATGACGTTTCATACTTCCATGCTAAATGGCATAATTAATTATATTCAATACTGGATAAATACGCACATTGTAATCTTTCAAATTATTTTTGTTTCACATTCAATTTAGCAGTGGCACCACGAATAAGCACAGACGGTTATGCGCGCATATAGAGAAAGGCGCGCGGAGAGACGCAGAACGCGCCGTGGATTATTGACGATTAGAAGCGACCATGGTTCGTGGCTGTACGCGCGCGTTTCTGAGCACGCGCATAACAATGACTCATGCTGGTGTCACTGATAAATTATAATGGAGCAATCAAACGTTGTCTATGAGCTTTCGCATTAGACGAGAGATGATAAAGTAATAATGATAATCAAATAAATCCCAACCAAAACTAAAGTATGGGGCTCACCACCAAACGGTGATCTGTATGAATCTCTACTAGCTTACGTCTTGATCTATTCATGGATCTGTTTTTTTACAATATTTATAATTAATTGACAAACAACTACCCAGCAAAATGATTGAGCAATAAGTAAAAATACAAATATAAAGACGCACGTGAATATGTCTTAAATCGTCTATCGAAGATGTCGACAGTTGCAGACATCGCTGTTTGGCTAATTGACATCATCGTTAAAACCACAGACTATTATTAATCAACAGTTTTATATTATAGTTGTAAAAATATCTGTACAATAATACAATAATGTCAAATCATTATCAAGGCTGATTTAATTATCCCCATTACTTGTCAGCATCAGTTACTTTAAAGACATAATCATTATGTGTCATGATAAACTACTTCATTATAGATTTAATAAAATAAATAACAATGCACACGTATGGACGTGGCTTAAAAATGATAGTCCTAACTGATATTACAAAGGCGGATCCAAGTTTAAGCTTTTGGCGTTTCCTACATAATAATTTTCGGCAGCGCGAATCACCTGCTACGTAGTCCAAACAAGTGACAAGTAATTTGACAAACGTCATAAAAAGGCATTTTGCCCAATTTTGCAAATTTCAAGTTTTATATAGTTTTCTTTGCGGCGACCGCTTAGAAGCGATAACATTATCCCATGGACCCGGATCTTCCACTTTAGCGGTTAATTGGAAATTATATCGAATATTTATGGCGTTAATGGTTTTAGCTTTGTCAAAAAAGAATAATCATTTTAAGAACGTTTTACGCTTCACGATGGAAATTCGAGTTTAAAAATCAATTAATAAAGTGCATGATTTAAAGTAGTAGTATTACGAGCGAATTAATGTGTTTAAAATGACATTATGTTTTAGCAATTGACAGATACACGCTAGCTATTACTAATGGTGATATAGGATGTGAACAAGAGTACTGTCATTATTGGTATCTGAATTAATCTGAGTTAGCCTGTTATTTCCCTGAGGCGACTAAATATGCATTTAGTAACGATTACATGAGAACATCTGAAGATGATCACTATACAATATGGGATAATTTTATCATAAGTATTCAGGGTTTTTTAAGTATTTAATTTCTATAAATAATTTACTCGGTAACATACATTTGAAAACGATGACAGAAGAATGTTAAGAGGTGATCAATTAACCGTTTGAAACCAAACTAATGATATTTCAATTTTATTTATAACCATTTGTTTTTTGGAATAATATGTTGTAAACTTGTATAATTCACTTCAACATAATTCGGTAACGATGACATTGACTTGTTTTGTTATTAATAAAATTTTTTTCTTTCTCTTAAAGTTGTCGATAACAGTCTATATTTCGCAGCCTAACAATACCAAAATCATAAGCAGCGTCATTTCTCTAATCAAGCAACCGACTGAGACCGACCGACTGATAAATACGCAATTGAATTGAATAAATACGCTATTGAATTGAATTTCGCGGTTTCAACTGCGCCTGTGCGTTACCATGGTCAAGTAGTAAAACGACGCGGGGTTCTTATTGAAAGGAATATGATTGCCGCGCGTTGTTTTATCTCTTGACCTTAATATGCACATGCGCAGTTGAAACCGTGAAATGGCTTCTTAACCGATGGAATGGTCAACTTAAAGAAATTGCCTGCTAAATTTTAAACCAGACTACTACATTAGAAATTGCAGATTTATTAAACGTAGTTTGAACCAACCGACCATCCAACTGACAAATTGACCAATGGAATGGTAAACTTAAAGAAATTGCCTGCTGATTTTAAACCAGACTACTACATTAGAACTTGAAGACATTGTAGATTAGACGGAACCGACTGACCAACCAACTGACAGAGAGAAGTATAGAGATGATGGGCGCATCTAAAATTAATATAAACAGTGTTCGAGCTGTTCAGACGAAGATATCCGATTTGAAGCTCTGTTTTATAGATACACATAACAATCAATTCAATGTATCATAAAGGGGCTCTACGGAGTAATTTAGGCACCGAAGGCTTCTGATGCTCACAAAGGAAATTAACATTATTATGCATTACTTTCTACTGTTGTGTTTTAGCGTAAATTGTTTAATCTGGAGCCTTTTCCGTTTCACAAAGATGATTTGTAAATTATGTTTAAAAAAATGTTAATTTGCTCCAGCATATGATACAATAAATTCATAAACATAAAATACCCGTATAATATCATTAGTCTACTTTAAAGCAGGCTATAATGGTATATTAGCCTACTTGCATAATTCGTATGTAAAACAGACGTGATAGGCGATGGCTGAAGACAGAAGTGGTTGGAGAACAGCAGTTCGAGAAGGGGTCAATACTTTTGAAGCAAATCGCCATCACCACCTAACTGAAAAAGCGTAATAGGAGGAAGGCCACAGACCAAGACTCAAACCATGACTTGTTTTCCTGCCCGAAATAACCCAAAAATTTGTAAATCGAGGATTGGTCTAATCAGCCATACAAGAACACATGAAAACTAAGCAAACATTAACAACAGTAAATAATCAATAATTTAACAGATAAAAGAAAACAAAAAATAATATAGCCTATAAATAAAGGTGTAGAATAAAAGTTTCTGTAATTTGTACTACAACTTGTCTATAATGCATATT